>JAILYF010000203.1:0-102551 GCA_025491095.1 Brachionus asplanchnoidis
CAGAAATAAAAAAAAAATAGCCGAAAAATGTGATTGTATATAGCAGAAAAAAAACGAAAAATTTTTAAAGGGTAAATTTTTGACATCAAAAATAAAAACTGTTTGGTTATTAAATTATTTAAATAGCTCTTGATAATTTCTACATTTTTTTACTTTATTTTACGTTTTTTTACCAATAAAAATTCGAAAAATCCCCAAAAATTAGGTAAAAAACGATAATTTAAATTTTTTTGATAAAATATTTACCTGAGCTCTTCCTTGTAGCTCCATTGCTTCTCGAACCACTCGATTTGCCTCTGAAACAGTTGCCTTAATATTTTCCACAATGATAATATTTTGCTTATTTGCAGCAATATTGATACAAGATCATCTAATATAATGTTCAGGAATTCGATTAAGTTATACATTGAATAGCTACTTTTGGAGAAAATAAACTGACAGCTGTTTTTTAGTTGGTTGATCAGATCAGTTATGTTGTCTGATATTGGAATTTTGGTTTCTCTAAAATTGTTTAAAAGTAGGAAAATGCATCCCATGGTCAAATGGCGCTTAAATATCCGCAGAGCGGAAGAGTCATTAGGCAAAAATGAAATCAAATAAATAATTCTGTGGTAAAAATTGCTTTGTTTAAAATTTTCTTTATTTTTATCTATTTGCTCTTCAACCATGTTCAAAATTATTGAACTCAAATGCTTCATGTTTTCTTCTATTGATTCGGAATTGTAAGCTTCGAATAAAGACGAAAACAAAATGGTCATATCGGGGTTGATTCCGCATATTTTGTTGTAATTCGAGTCCAAAATTATCAAGCAAAGAAGACAAAATATAAAATCAATTTCTTCTTTGGCATAGAGTGACTTTCTTCAAAAATGACAACAATTTTTACTTATTTTCTAAAATTTTTTCTTTAAATTTACTTTAAATTCAATGAATTCATAAGCAAAGTCACCAAATTTGCTAAGATTAGTTCCATGTTTGATGAATTGTGAGAAATGCCGCTAGATGAATTTTTCGTTTTTTTCAAAACCTCTTCAAAGCTTAATGAAATTGTTAATGTTGGTTCAGGGGATCAAAAAATCTATTTAGTTCTGGAAGTGAATATAAATTATTTTATTTTGTAGATCCTAGAATAAATATCTAAAGTTTTAAATTCTTATTAAGATATTTTTTTTAATAATTGGAATTTTCTTTTTCATCAAGATTATTTTAAAATTAAATGACAAGCAATTAGACTCTTGAAATATAAAAATAAATAGGAAAATCAAATTCATTATAAAATTGATTCATTTTTGGAGAATTAAATTTGTAATCATTTTTATTCGGATGGTAATTTGATAGACATAAAATAGATTTAAAAAACATAAAGAAAAAAAAATCACAGTTGTTTAAAAGTCACAAGTCCAAGTCAAAGACTTTTATTTTAATCTTTTTTAAAGTCTGGACTTGGACTTGTGACTTTTTTACTAAAATTTATTTTAGTGATCCTTTGAAAACTTTATTTTTTTAGGTAAGTTTTAAATTTTCAAAAAATAGAAACTTAAGATTAATAAATTTGTTAATTTGTTTTTAAATTTTTTCACTTATAAACACTAAAATGACCGGTGTCAATTTGACACGGTTGATAAAAGTTAGTATACAAATAACATTAAATTTGTAAAAATTTATTCTTTTAGTTCATTTACTTAAATTCTTTAAAATTAAACAATTATTGTCTAAATTCAACAACATATTTTTCGTAAATTATAAGTTTTGATGTTAGTTTGGTATCTCCAGTAAAAATTATTTTATGCAAATTCCATCTGATAAAATTTGGTCTGCTTTGAAAAAATTTTCCACTTCTAGCACCTCTATTTAAAATGTCTGGTTTGTGAAAAGAGGATATTCAATATTCAAAAATCCTTCAAAATTTGAAAAACTTTAGCTTGTCAATTAAATTCAAAAATCAACGTAATAAAAAGCTTCAACAATTTATTATCAAAATTAAATTTGTGATTTAAAATCCTATTTTCTATGGATATATTTTTTGATTCCATTGATTAGATTTCTGATTTAAAATTTTAGAATTATTATTTTCAAATAAATGTCATAATTTATTTTAAATGATAAAATTGTTACAAAATATTTTTCTAAAATTCCCCATTATAATTAATAATTTTTAAATTTTAAAAGAAAAAAGAATACCTGGAATTTTGGCTAAATTTTTCCGTCGAAACATTTTTGAAATACTCATTCATTTTTACTTCGTCTAAGCCTTGAACAAAATAAAAGTAAAAATATTTTTTATACAAAAAAAATTTACCCAAAAATTTGAATACAGTAAAAAGAAGCTCTGGTCCAAAATACCACTTGACTTCATTTAATTTTTCCTTTTAAAATTTTAGTAAAATTGAATGAAATTTGAGCCTTACTTGTTACTTCTAAAAGCATACTGTTCAGTGTTCCAAAAACAGAAATTATTTTTACACTTGATTTTTGCGTCAGACAATTTAAAACAAACAAATCAATGGCTGATTTTTTCATATCGTTTTGGGGAATTTGTTCAAAAATCTGTAAAATCTAATCGGATCTACTTGATTTGTGACCAAAGTTTGGAGACTTTTTTCATCATTAATACCACCATTTTGATTTTTAACACTTGTTTTGAAATTATTTGAAAGAAATTCCATTGGAAAAAGATAGGAATCTGCCTGTAAGTTTTGAGATGAAAAAATTTGATCTAATATTGGCTTATATGATATCAATGGGTCCACATGAGTGTCAAGTTTGCTCAAAAGATTTAGTTGATTATCATCAAGCTGAATATTGTCTTAAAAAAATTTTATGTTTTATTTTTTCTTAGAGAAAAAAAAATTTACCACTAATTTCTTCATCACTCACAACTTGGCCAAGATTATCGAAGTGAACTCCATCCCCATTGATAATATTCTTTGAATTAAATTTTACTTTTTTTATTCTAACCCAATGTAATTCTTATCTTACATCCATTTCTTTTTTATTTCAGCATATTGAGTAAATTGTTTCTAAATTTAAAATCTTAATTACAAATATTTTTTTGGTGTCGAGAGTAACTCACAATTTTTTCTCTAAAGTCATTAATTCTTTTGAACGCATTCTTTCATAAAAAAATTAAATTTTTTAATTTATTCAAACTTTTTACTTTGGGTGATTGAGAACGATTTTTTTTGCACGATAAAGATGGACTTGAATTTATGTTATCGGAAAGAGAGACGTCTGGTAAAAAGTCTAGATCATCTTCCATTTTTATATTTTTATGAAAATTAGAAGCGGTGGTGAAGTTTGGAGCAAAAAAAATTAAAGCAATCAATTTTTTTTAGATTTAAAAATTAAATGATAATTTTGAAAAATCTTGAAAATTTTTAACATGAAATTCAAAAAAAGTTGAAATAACTTAACATTTAGTACTGTTTTTATCAAAATTCGATCTGTCCTTTTAAATATAAAGAATTTTAAAATTTTTTCCTTTTGTCTACATTTAACAAATTATTTTTAAAAATGTTTAAAATTTATTTTTAAAATAATTGCTAACAATTGAAACAAAACTAGTATTCAATTTAATAAAAAATATTTTGCAACAGTTTTTGCTCCAAACTTCACCACCGCAAATTAGTATAATTATTTCTTATATTACAAGTTGTATTCAAATTTCAATTTGAAACCGACCAAAATTTTAGTCATTTAGAAAATTTTTATTTTAACAATATTTAAGGCTTGTTTTAAAAAAGAGTGATAATTTTTTAGATTAAAAGATTTTTTTTAAATGAATTACATTTAATAAAAAAAATTCATTTTTACCAGAATTTTTGGCTTATTCAAAGGGCAAAGTCAGTAGTTTTAATTTTAAGGAAGATTATGTTTAACCAACTTTGCTTAATCTGAAAATATATGTCTGCAATATACAAACCGAAAATTCTTTACTTTTTTATGCGGGGTCATGTTAGATTAGTATTTTCGGTTTTTAACCCGGCGTTAATGCAGGTTTTTGAGTTTAAACGCCGCGTTTTAACATGAAAAAACGCATTTTTGTAAGGGCATCACAAGGGGGACGATTTTAACATGTGGTCGATGGTCACTTATGCGTGCACTACAACCTAAGATTTTAAATTTATCCCACGCATGGTTCTGTGAGGGTTTACGGCATCCAAATTTTAATTTGAAAGTTAATTTTCAACCAAACTTGAATATCACACTTAAATTTTCTTAAAAATAAAATTTTTTTTGAATTTTTTATTACATTAATTTGAATTCTCTTTGAATATGCAACACTACATTATTTGACATTTTATATTTTCGAATAAATAAAAAAATTATAATTTTATTTTTAACAAAAAATACTGATTTAAAAATTTAAATAAATAAAAACAACATATTTATTTGACTTTGAAAAAAAAATATCGCAAAATAGAATATTAAGATAGTTAAATTTTTATATCGAACAAAAAATTAAATTGTTTTCTTTGTTGGCTCCCAAAAATCAAGAGGATTATTTTCTTATGGTTGTCAGTATTTAACACAATAAATTTAGTAAAAATTAACACAAATTTATATAAAAAATCAAGATAATTATATTTAATTGTATCAATAAAAGTTAGTTTTGAAAATAGATAAAGTTCATCAAAGATGAATAATTTTAGTACTTTTAAGACTCGTGACATGTGACAGTAGGCTTTTAAACTAAACATTTGTCTAATGAAATTGTTTTGTAATTTATTTATTGAATCCTTTGTGGTCGAATTAAGAGTGAGAGCCTCAAGACCATATGTGAATTTAGATAAGCAATTGTTTTGTAAATAAATGATTTGGATTTAGGTGAAGAGAAAGGACTATTTTTAGGTAGAAGATATGAAATTCCAAAAAAGCTGCTCTGAACTTTTTTAAAATTTATAACTGCCTGTGTTTTAAGGTCAAGATTAGAATCTATAATGAATCCTAAGTATTCTAACTGATTTTCTTCTTTAAGTTCGGATCCATTAAGGTGAAATACCGACTTAAATAATTGAATGCCAAAGTTAACAACTTTTGTTTTAGTAGGGTTAAATTTTATTCTCCATTTATTCCCATAAGACCCACAAATATCCAAAAGCGTTTGTAGATGGTAGTCAACTGGGCTTATTAAGATTATATCATCTGCATAGACAATGATAGAAACATTAAGATTTTTATAAAGAGCTCCAAGCTCATTGTTAAGGCATTCTATTATTAGATCATCGATATATTATATGTTAAAAAGAAATGAAGATAAAATAGCTCCTTGTTTTACACTAGTGTCAATTTTAAAGGGTTTTTTTGTTCGATTATTTGGAAGAGATAAAACAGCTAGTGCTGAGTTATAATAAATCCTAAGCAATACCCAGTAGGAAGTATGCAGTCTCTTTAATAGTTTATAGAACAAGCCATCACGCCATATTTTGTCAAAGGCCTTTTCTGCATCTAAAGATGCTATCCTACATCCAGAGCCCCTATTGATGTAGTTAAGAGTTGTTTCTTTCAATACAAAAATGGCATGGTTACATGGGGTTTTTTTCCTAAAACCAAATTGGTTATTACTAACTTTATAAAGCTCAGGGGAATAAATTAGAATTAGTTTTTCTAGGATTTGAGCAAAGCAATTTGAAATAGAAATAGGTATTATATTGTTTAGATCATAGCTGTTTTTCAAGTTGTCTTTTAGAATAGGATTAATTTTTGAAGTATTAAAATTTTTTGGGATCTTATTGAATAGTAGAAGTTGGTTGAAGAATTCAAGTAGAATTTCATGAAAACCAACAAAATTAACATTTTTTAAAAGGTTATAGGAGATTTTGTCAAAGTCAGTTTGTGAAATTCCTTATAAAAATAGTCAACATATTCTGAAGGAGCATTAGCTCGGTACAGATAAACAAATAAATAAATTGTAACAGCCAAACAAATTAAAAAAAAAACTAGATTCAAATCAACTTCACTATACTCAATAGCTGTACACTGTACATGCAATCAGTAGATCAGACCAAATCAAGTGAAAGCATATTACTCAATCCTTAAGACGAAACTCTTAATGATGCGGATTCATTTCCAAATCAAAAAGTATTAAACGAGTCTAACCAGAGGATAAGAGGTAAGAATAATGAATTTTAACTTCCTGAATTTTTTGATAATTTTAAGGAAATTGAATCAAGAGTACAAAACGTTGAGATAAATGGGAATTTTTGGGAGCTAAAGAGCAAACAAGATGGTAGTCGTTTTAGAATTAATCGATGATAATAGATGCAAATTCAAAGAATCAGAAGAGACACATTCGAATCATCCGGAACAACACAGTCCAAAAAAGATAGTCGATCTGGAAATTATGTCAAAAATTAAAGAGCTGCACGCTTTGGGTATCAAGCCACAAGGGATTATCAGCAGAAAAAAAGAGGTTTTTATTACCCAAATGGCTGTACTAAGAAAAAAACTAAAATTTTTTGGTTATTTTTTTAATTTTTTTTTACTAATAATTTTTTTTTTATTGAGTAAATGGAAAAATCTATTTTTTTTGGTATTCTAACTATTTATATTTATTTTTAATAAAAAAATCGACACAAAATTAATATTATTATTTTTTGATATATTTATGTTTTTTTTTATTATTTCTGTGGAATTTTTACCAAAAACATTGTGCACAAATAATATGAGTCTTTTCTTATAGGGTTCCGAATTAAAGATTTATTTATTTTCCCTCAATGTCTGGATAATTATAACAACTTTCTATTTGTTTCTTTGGTAATATAAAAAATTTAGGAGTCTGCTTCTTTTTTCATCATTCTTTGAACTAATATTTTGAATTATTGAGGTAAGATGCAGAATGGTGAGTATCGTTAAGTTTTAAGTCATTTTTAATAACAATATATATTATTATGTTTAAAATTTGAATTTTAGCCACCTAAAAAATTCAAAAGGGAAATTAAATAATCTTTTAAAAAAGATTATTAAAGTTATTTTTTTTATTGTTTTGCTTTTGTTGTAAATTATTTTTTTATCTAAATTAAAAAATTTGTCAAAAAATAAGTTCAACACTACAAATTATGGAAATTTTTTTTTTGACGTTCATCATCACCAAAGAAAAAACAAACTTCCGAAATTTTGACCAATTCAGTAAACAAATGATTTTGAATTAACGAAGAAGAAGCAGTAACAGACCAAATTTTTTTTTTCTTTTTCATGTATTGATTTTTTAATAAATTTTTATTAATATTCTTTCTTTTTGTTTTGCTATAAATTCTAAATTTATTCGCAAATATTAATAAACAAAGAAATGTGATCAAGGGTCTTTTTAATTTCTAAAAACATAAATTAAGATAAAAAATTTTGTTTTGAAATAAAATTAAGTTTGGAATAAATTAAAAAAATAAAATTATAAAATTCCTTTGATTTTTATTGAAACGAGCAATTTTCCATAGTGCTGAGGATAAAGCAACAAAAAATTTGAAAAAAATAATTTAAGTAATTTAACAAAAAAAATTTTACTTTTTTAATTTTCATCACAACTAATGCCTGTCAATCAATGATCCTAAAAAGAACCAAAAATTTTTCTGACCAACTTTGAGAACGTCAAAATAATTCTAACATTTTGTCAACAAGAATATGCTTGACATGCATCTAATAAAATTAACTAGCTCGATTAAATTTAAAAATAGAAAATCATTAAAAATAATTATTCTTTTTTATTAAATTAATTTCCAAAATTCAATATGAATTTTTTAGTTTATTTTTTAATTTCAAGTAAAAAAAATGATTAATGAGAACAATATTAAAATTTTAAATTTTTGATTACTTTATAGACGTCTACTAATTTAAGAAAAAAATTATAAATTTTAACTCAAAATTATCTAACTTGTGATTTTCTAATTAGAAATGAACAAGAAATAGAGAGAATCAAATTTTTCAAATTACTTAGACAACGGTAATTCAAACAAAAACAATCAAACAATGTTCAAATTGTTCAAAACAAAATCACGCTCCAACAATTTGGCTCCCCATTACATTCTCAGTCCAAATAGTGACCTCCATGAAAGCGCCAGCCTCTGGTTCAACCGAACCACTGGCCAAATTTACATCAAAAAATTTTGCCAAACTGGCGACTTCGAGCTTGCTGCCGAACAGCCAATATTCGGCTTTGTCGGAAAATTTCAAGTCAACCAAAACCATTCACCCAAGCTGATTTTCATCAAAAGAGCTGACATTGTGGGAAATCTCAAAGTAAAAAATGAGGAGCACAAAATTTTCAGAATAAGAGAAATACTCGTTCTGAACTCCACTCCGCCGAATAGCTTTAGCCATGACGAAATAGAGTGCGAGGTGTTGATGAACGACCAAGATCTGAAACCCTCAGCTAGCTTTACCACCATCAGCTCTGTGCTGAACGCGTCCTCCAGCTCGCTATCGGCCTCGACCAGCAGCGAGGCCATAGCCAAATATGCCACCAATATTGGCACTAGGTTCGAAAAGAAAATTCTCATCGAAATATACAAAATATTCCAGGAAAATTCGGGCTCATTCTATTTTAGCTATACTTATGACTTGACTAATTCTGTGGAGCGTCAGCAAGAACAATTTGAAAGAGGTGCCAAAAAGTGCAGTTTAGACTGGCGTTTGGCTGATGAGAGATTTTTTTGGAGCAAATATTTACTAATGGATGTGCTAGAGATAAATTCAAATGAGGAGTTTGTCACGCCTGTTATTCAGGGTTTTGTTCAGTTGGAGCAGCATATTATCAATTCAAGCAAAGAGTTGGGTCCGAATAAGGAAATGAAGGCACCCGATCCGCTTAGATTGGCGCTAATTTCAAGACGGAGCAGATACAGACTTGGTAAGTGGTTGTTTGTCAAAAAATTTGGTTATTTTCTTTTTCTGGTTTAATTAAGCTTGGGCAGCAAAAAAAATTAGAAAATTTAAAAAAAATTATTTTTATTTAAAAAAAAATATTTTATTCAATTGTCACAGTCAATCTTCAGGGTCGTGTCGACTTTGTGATCAAGTTTTCGCAAAAAAATGTGATCATAGGTCTCATGTCCAGAATATGATCAGTGTTCAGTGATCTCTAATTTTTTGACCAAAACTTCCATTAATTAACTGAAGAATAAAAGTAAATTTTTTTTGTGATTAGATTAGAAAAAAATTTGGGAATAATTGATTTTTCTAACCATTGTATTGTATTTTTTTGTTGGCTTGTATTTAATTGGGCATTTGTTAATAAAATTAGGTATTTAGCTAAAAATCATTTAGGATATTAGATAGATAATTTGAGTACTTAAGATTTTTAATGGGTGCTTGTTAAAATAACTAAGTATTTAAAAGTTCAATTGAGGTACAAAAAAATCAAATGAGGGTATAATAAAATTTTTTTTAAATAAAAATTCATTAAGAGTATTAATCACTCTTAGTGGTGACTTAATTAAATAAAAACAATGTAAATATTCCTAATTTCCGAATTGGGAAAATAGTTCTATTTTAATTTTAGGAACTACTGTTGAAAAGTCTTGCTTCATTGTCTTCATAAAATAAAATAAAGAAAATATTGAATTAAACTAAAAGATTGGATATGAAAATAAAAGGATCAAGAATAAATTTGTCTAATAAAAATAGTTCATTTTGTCTTATGAAAAATGAATTCGTCAAATATAATTAAAAGTAAAGTATTAAATTAAATGTCATATATTTATTTAATTTATTTAAAGTGTCTTGAAATTAAAAGTTAAAATATAATAAAAAGACAATTTAAATTGATAAATTGTAAGCGGTGACATGTGCAAAGTGTTTAAGTATTGAACAGTTCAGGAAAGAAAGAAGAAATAGTAAGATAGCAATTACACAATGGAGTTCAGTATTCATCATACTTTAAGAATGACGCAGTCCTCCCGCTACATATCTTCTTAAATATATGACGATTCATGTTTTATATGGAAATTCATTTTTTGACATTTAATTATTGATATGACTTTTTTATTCATTTATATGACAATTAATATATAACAAACTGAATTTTTTACTTTTTTAATTTTTTTCTTTAATGGTGCATGATTTTAAATTTCCTAACTCTTTCATGTGTAATTTTAAGAAATTTTCTAATAAAGATTGTTTAACTTGTAATTTTGCTAATATAAATTCTGAAATTAGATTAAAAAATAATTATTTTTTACCGATTTGGGATAATTCTAATTGTAATTCTTTGAATTGTATTTATATTATTAATTGTAAATTTTGTAATGAATTTTATATAGGTCGAACTAATAATATTAAAAAACGGATTTATAAACATATCTATGACATAAAAAACTTTAAACCTTTTTCTTTAAATTCAAGTAGTGTTTCAATTCATTTTAATCTTAAATATCACTTATATCAAGATCATTTTAGCTTCTTTATTTATAAAATTAATCTGAAAGACAATTTTAGATTAAATTTAGAATGTTTTTTGATCAATTTATTTTGAAATTAGATCTGCAATTGAATGATTTTATGCCAAGCATTAAAACTTTTTATAAATGAACGATGTAAAAATTGAAACTTTACTTTTCTTAATGAAACGAAAAATATTTTATTCGTTCTCTTTCTTTTCTAATTTATTTTTTGTGTAATAACCTTAAAATATTTTTTATTTTTTAATTGTAAAATGGATATTTAATTTTCTATTAATTTTTATTTCAATTTGTCCATGGGACTTAAACTTTAAATAAATAAATAAATAAATAAATAAATAATATAGTAGTAGTAGTAGTAGTAGTAATACTGCGTGGATCTTGTCCACAAGCTGCAACGTAGTAACGTCCAGCTATAGCAGTAAAAATTTCAAAATTTAAGTCTTAGTCTTTCTATATAAATAATTTAACACTGATAAAAACCAAATAGAATATTGTACCTAGAAAAACTAATAATAAAAAAAAATATAAAAACTATAAATGAAATAGAAATAATAACGATTCCTAATTAATTAACTCGGTGCTTCTAGATCAGCCTTTCCCCATTGATTGACAACCAACCATCCAGTCTGGCTTTAAATTTGTTTACAGTATCCGCTTCAACAATGCAGTTTGGCAACATATTCCACCAGCCAGACACTCTATTTGAAAAAAAGTGCATTCTTGTGCTTACGTTCTTATGATAGTCATTTATTTCCCTGGATGTGAAACTTTGTGATCTCACTCTTTTTATGACCTCTTGTCCCTGCCGCTGGGCCCACTATATCTAAACTTGTCTTGAAAACTGGCTTACAGTATAAATTCACATGCTCAAGACGGTTTACTATTTTATAAAATTGGATTAAATCTCCCCTTTTTCTTCGCATTTCTAGCGAAGTGAGGTCCATCCTTTTCAATCTTGTCTCGTACCCAATGTTCCTATTAACGGTTGGTATTTTAGTTGCTCTCCGTTGAACCTTCTCTAAGACAGTGACCTCCGATATGTTTGGTGGACTCCATGCTGGCACTGCAAACTCAAGATGTGGTCTAACGTAACACATATAAAGCCTCTTCCATAATTCACTTTCACGGCTCTCAAATGTGTTTTTTAAAAGTCCAAGCACTCTTGATGCCTTGTTTGCACACACTTGAACTTGGTGTTTCCATTTCATATCAGGCTCTACAAAGATGCCTAAATCCCTTTCAATATCACTTTCACCTAGCACAGTTGTTGTTCCACTTATAGTCATAGTGAGGGTGCGATCAAAACCGACAGACGTTTCATGGTTGCCAAAACTCATGATTTTACATTTGCTTAAGTTCAACTCCATGTTCCAATCAGTGCACCATCTTACTACCTCATCCATGTCCTTCTGTAGTTGCCTAAGGTTCTCCTCCGTTTCCACAGTCGCAATAATCTTACTATCATCTGCATACATCTTAAACAAGTTTTTTACCACTCCAGGCAGGTCATTTATATAGATGATGAACAAAATTGGACCAAGGACTGAGCCCTGAGGGACTCCACTATCGACTCCTATCCAGTCAGATGATACTCTTCCGAGTACCACCCTCTGCTTTCTCAAACTTAGAAAACTCTTGATCCAATTAAACAAGAAACCAGTAATTCCATACGCTTTTAGCTTTTTTAATAGACGCCTATGTGGTACTTTGTCAAAAGCTTTAGCAAAGTCAAGATAAACAACCCATAGAGGCTTCCCTTTTGCCATTTCATAAGTAATTTTGTCAAACGTTTCTAATAAATTCGTTGCACAAGACTTTTTTGGTACAAAACCAGCTTGTTCATCACTGATAAGCTTGGCTTCAATAAGATGCCCAACAAGAATTTCTCGTACTATCTTCTCAAACAATTTACATAGAACAGAGGTCAATGAAACTGGTCTATAATTTGATGGGTCTAACTTTGATCCGCTTTTATGTATAGGCGAAACATTTGCCATAGTCCATTTTTCAGGTACGTTACCGGTCTCATAGCTCAACTTGAAAATAATTCGAATAGGAGTTAAAAACCCTTCTGCCGCTCTTTTCAAAACTAACGGGTGAACCTCGTCATAACCCATTGCCTTAAACTCCTGTAGTCCTTGTAGTCTTTCTAAAAGCTGCTCATTCGAAATTAAGCTAAAAAATTTACTTTGGTCACATGTAGTTTCGGTCCTTTTTTCAAACACTGGTATTTCATAGTCGCTCTCATTGACGAAAACTGATTTAAACTGTTCGTTTAAAACGTTAGCAATGTCGGCTTTGTCAGTTGTTACTTCGTTTGTTCCTTTTCTAATAGCTCTTATTTGGTGCTTTACTTTTTGTTTTTTGTTTACATAAGAGAACAAAATTTTTGGAGACTTTTTGGCATCGATGACTAATTTTTTCTCATATTCTTTAGTCGAACGTTTTAACTGCCTTTTAACTTCAGCACACGCTCTATTAAAGACAATTTGATTCTCCTTGCTTTGGCGATAAAAGTTTGAATAAAAAAGTGAGTGTTTGAGCTTAATTGCTTTTTTTGCATCTCGATCAATCCATGGTTGGTGTTTCATGCCTGTTTTCTTTTTAGTTGGAATAAATAGACGAGAGACTTCATGGTACCTTTCCAAAAAAATTTCGTAGCATTCGTTAGCTGACTTATCTTTAAAGATATCGCTCCAAGAGATATCGTTTAGGTGATTTACCATTAAATCGTATTTACCAAGTTGATAGCAGTATCTATCCCTTGTGCAATCCTCAACAATCTTCTCATTAATTAAATATTGCCAGGTTATTGAATAATGTGCTCGACCCTTTGGACTATGACCTAGTTGAGGACCTTTTTGAATTACATCAATACGGTACGGTTTGCTTACCAGTACAAGGTCAAGGGTATTTTTCGGCTCTTGTAAATCACTTGATTTAAACGTCGGAAATTCGATCATTTGACTCAGGTAATTATCGTTTAAACTATCAATAAACTCATGCTCAATCGATTTTGCGAGTGTGTGAACTACTGGACCATCGAAGGTCCATTCAATTTCCGGAAAATTAAAGTCTCCAAGAATTACAATATCCGAGAATCTTTTTTCGTTTTTCAATCTTACTGCTGCTGCTATAGATCGTGACACTTTTTTGAATATTCTAAATTGGAGTTCGGGGGGCGGTATAAGCATATTTGACAATTAATTATATATTAGACAATTCATTTCTTATTTGACGGTTTAATATTTTTCCAAAATAAAATTGTGAGTCAAAAGGAAATCAAGTTCTTAGGTATAAAATTTGATTCAAAATTAACCTTTACCCAGAGTGGTTTAAAAGTCTCAAGTCAAAAAGTCCGGACCTTATTTTTTTTTTCAAAAGTTCGAGCTAAGACTTTTTTTTTTTAAAAAAGTCCAAGTCCGGGCTTTAAAATTTTGAATACTGAAGTAGAATTGTGAGGACTTTTATGCTAAAATTGCAAGAAAATTCTGAAATATGGCAAATCTATTGCATTAGACAACCCAAGAGTGTATAAATTTTCTGATATGAAGCCTGATCTAGCAAATTTAGAAAAAAAAGTCCTGACTTGGACTTTTTTTGGGACTTTTAAACAACTTTGCCTTTAACCCAATGGTTGATGGAATAAAACAGCGTTGTATTTCATGGTTTAACTTAATAAAATATTGTCAAACAAAAAATGGGGTCTCCTAACCCTTTTAGAGAGAGGTGGTGGTGTAGTGGGTAAAACAACAGCTAATTGCTACTGAGAGTCCGGGTTCGAATCCTAGTCAAGTCAAATAAATGTAACATTTGAAAAAAATTAATAAATTATGGATTTGAGCTTGTGCTTTCAGTGCTGTGCTTCTATTTGCCACCTGATTTGAGTTCATCGCCAAATCGTTACTCTGGATGGTTGTTACCATTTATCTAAAAAATGAAACCTGGCATTAAAACAGCGATTATCTTCCCATGGGAAAGTGTCAGGACTCGCGAGTCAAGAGAACTATATAAAATGGCGTCAAAAGCTTAAAAATGTTGGTTTCGAATAAATTGCGGTAGAAAACCCAAGGCAAAAGACTGGTACGAAAAGAATAGAAATTAGAATTTAACAAACAACATTTTGTACATTAACATATATATTAGACTGATAAATTAAACTTAATTAATAGATGATTTTTTATAAGAGATAATTTTTTTGTTTAATTGTATATTTTTTGGTGAAAAAAAAATAGCCAAAAAATTTTGGGATCAGAAAAACTTTTAATTTTTACTAAACTTAACTTTAGTTTTTTAAAAAAATTGAGTTCTCTTTTTTTTTGGCTTCATCAGAAGCTTCTACTTGTGTCAAAGCCATTTTAAAAATAGCAGACTTTTCTTTTACGATTTTAAAAATTAAACTGGTCAATTTTTTGTCTAATTTGTTCAAATCTCTCCTCCAATTCATCATTTATTTCTTGAAAAAATATTTTGATTATAATGATTTTAATAAATATTTTTGTGATAAAAATGATCACATTTTTTTGTGAACAACTGATCACAAAGTCGACACGACCCAATCTTCATATTGAAGTAAATTGAAAATGTTGTATTCTTAATAATACAATCAGACGAGTTTAAATCAAAGTCACTAAAATTAAAGTCAAATCAAAAATTTTTTTAAGTCAATTCTGAATTACATTTTTTTTTACCTTTTCTATTCAGTCGAAAATTTATTCGGCCACCACAATAACTGCTTGGAACAAAAATAATTAATGCGGTCGCGATCAAGACCCCATAGAAGAGAAAATATTACCTCCATGTTGAAATTAATTAGTTAACGTTTATTTTTTTGTTGTATATAGAGATATGCTCTTTTGTAAATCTTTATTAGAACTAGCAACTAAGTTTCTTTAAGAGAGTATGTCTCTATTTTTATAGTAACCTGGGGGTTTACAATATATTATTTTTTAAACAAAATTACTAAAAAATTAACAAATTTTTGCATATCTAAAATTATTGATTACAATTTTAATTTGTATTTAAATTAAAAATTAATTTTAATTTTTAAAGCATTTAAGGGTATTTACCTTTTTAGAACGATTTTGTAACGGATTATTTGTTTTTTGTGAATATATGTTTATTTTTTGTTCTCGATCTCGTTTTATTGTTTTTGTTTTTTTCTCCCTTTCTTTTATAGATCTTTTTTTTTTTTCATTTTCTTTTTTATAATTTACCGATTGTACTTAATGAAATAGAAAACTACAGTCATCTTTATATTATGTCACGTCCCTATTAAGTCCCATTTTGAATTTATCCCAAAAATCTTCAAGAACGGATTTCTTATAATACCTTACATTGTAAAGTTAGTTTTGTTATGTCCCAATAATTAGTCCCATAATTTCATTATGTCATCAAAAAATAAAGAACAGTGCAATATTTTGTAATCATAATTCTTACTTTATTATGTCCCGTTTTCTCGAAAGCACGCCTCATTTATTTAAAGTTCACAATAAGTTTATTTTTTTGAATAATAAAAAAAATGCCGGGACAAAAACGTATTAGTAAAACTATTTGTATTAGTTTTTTTGAACAGTTTAAGTCTGTTGAATCAGACAAGATAAAATCTTTTAGAGACCTTTTTAAAAATTGTCACGCTGAAGCGTTGAAAAATTTGGTTCAACCAAAAATTACAAATTTTCTTAGTTAATGTTTTATTCAAATTACTTTATTCCGTTTTGTTATTTAATAAATAATTATGTTTTGTATTAAACTAATTATGTTTTTGTAAGAGTAAATGTAATAAATTCTATAAATCAAATTTTTTTTATTATGTCCCAATCTGATTATATCCCCATTTTTGGCTGGAACAAACACCGTGACATAATCGAAGGATGACTATTATTTTAGATTAGATATTTTAATTTAATGTTATTTGATTTTTAATGTTATTTTATTATAAAATTTAATTGTTGACTTATAGATTTTACCGAATTCCACAATGTTAATACTCAAAGTCCGGATGGTTTTTTGGACTCTTTTATTTTCTTAGTTATTTATTTTGATATTTATTTTCTTAGTCTTTTGTTCGAAAAATTTAATCATTTTTGACTTTTATTTTAATCAAGTATAAAATAAAAAAATATTAAAATTAATTTATTTTTGTTGCAAAATATTTTTGTTTTCATGCAAATTAAGTGCTTGAAGCAGGGATGTGCATTAAGTACTTAAATCGTATTTTCAATACTTAAGTAAATGGACCATATTTTTAAGTAAATACTTAAATTTAAGTCCATTTTTCAATTTTTTAAGTAAATATTTAAGTATTTATCAGGATACTTAAGTACTTAAATTTTTTCAGTAAAATATCAGTCCATAGGTCAAGTAATAAACAAGCTGAGTCACAGTTTTTCAATAAATCTAACAATTTTTCTTTAGTTACTTTGACTAAATTAGGAAGTAAACGACGAGTAGCAACTGTTCTTGAAACATGATTAAATTGTGGGTTTAGTTTATGAATTAGATCCTTGAACGGACCCAAATCAAGTATGCTAAGAGGAAACAAACATAAGGCAAATGTTGAAACCATTAAATCTTCGCATTCTTTTTGAGCCTTGCTAGTTTTGCTCCATTTTGGGGTTCAACTTTGAGGCAATCACTCAAAGTTGGTTGCTTATACAATGGTGTAGATTTCTTTGCGGTTTTGCATTTGTCTTTGATATGGTTTGTGAAGTTAGTTGTTAGTTTAATTGAGCCTCTAACCGTTTTTTCACAGTGTTTACAAGTAGCTGTAAAATTTTCCCATGGTCTTTCAATAGCGGACTTTTTGTTTGTAAAAAAAAAAACGCTGAGAAAATTTTTTTTATAGTGGTTAAATTCAAAGCACTGTGTTTTTGATTTAATACAACAAGTTAAACGAAGGAGAGTCTTCTTCAAGCTTTATTGTTCTCTATTTAACAAATAAATAAAACTGCATAAAAAATTATGTTTAATTGGTATGTGAAATAAAAAAAATCTGAAATCATGAATGTTAATCAAAAAATTAAGTATTTTTAAATACTTAAGTAAATTCGATCTACTTAAGTACTTAAAAAAAATTCGAATTTTTAAAAATTTATACTTAAGTATTTACTTAATTTTATTTTTTTAAGTACTTAAGTACTTAATACTTAATTCACATCCCTGGCTTGAAGATAAAGGGGTGGTACAGTCGCAATTACGTTTTTGGGTTTACGTGAAAATATAAAAATTTTCTTTCAATGTTAACAACTTTTGATAAAATTAGTGAGACATCAGTGAGAATAATCTTCAATTTCTTAATTTTAATTTAAAAAGTAAATAACTGTTATGATAGTTTTAAAGTTTGTGATTGAACATATGTTTTAAGTTGCACTATTTTATTTAAAAGTTTGAAGAAAAAAATAATATTATTTTTTAAATCAAACATTACTCCTCTTGTAGGGATTTCTCATTATAAAAAAATCAAATAACATTAAATTAAAATATCTAATCTAAAATAATAGCAAATACAAAAAAAAAGATTATTTAGAGATTTATAATCCAAAATGTAATTAATTTTAAACAAATTTAATTACAAAATTTTTTTTTTTTTATTAACAAATAATAACCTTATCCGTTGATATTTTAAATAAGTCCAAAAATTATCCAAAAAAAAATGAACAACTCGTTAAATAAAATAAAATTTGGTGGTGGGACTAAGAAAAATAATTAGAATATAAATGAGTGAATTTTATGATAAAAAATAATTTCACTGGTATAAAAAATAGATTTAAAAAATATAGCTGATAAAGGAAATATTGTAAACTTAGAGATAGATGGGAGGGGTGTTTATTAAGAGAGATATGCTCTTTTGTAAATCTTTATTAGAACTAGCAACTAAGTTTCTTTAAGAGAGTATGTCTCTATTTTTATAGTAACCTGGGGGTTTACAATATATTATTTTTTAAACAAAATTACTAAAAAATTAACAAATTTTTGCATATCTAAAATTATTGATTACAATTTTAATTTGTATTTAAATTAAAAATTAATTTTAATTTTTAAAGCATTTAAGGGTATTTACCTTTTTAGAACGATTTTGTAACGGATTATTTGTTTTTTGTGAATATGATGTTTATTTTTTGTTCTCGATCTCGTTTTATTGTTTTTGTTTTTTTCTCCCTTTCTTTTATAGATCTTTTTTTTTTTTCATTTTCTTTTTTATAATTTACCGATTGTACTTAATGAAATAGAAAACTACAGTCATCTTTATATTATGTCACGTCCCTATTAAGTCCCATTTTGAATTTATCCCAAAAATCTTCAAGAACGGATTTCTTATAATACCTTACATTGTAAAGTTAGTTTTGTTATGTCCCAATAATTAGTCCCATAATTTCATTATGTCATCAAAAAATAAAGAACAGTGCAATATTTTGTAATCATAATTCTTACTTTATTATGTCCCGTTTTCTCGAAGCACGCCTCATTTATTTAAAGTTCACAATAAGTTTATTTTTTTGAATAATAAAAAAAAAATGCCGGGACAAAAACGTATTAGTAAAACTATTTGTATTAGTTTTTTTGAACAGTTTAAGTCTGTTGAATCAGACAAGATAAAATCTTTTAGAGACCTTTTTAAAAATTGTCACGCTGAAGCGTTGAAAAATTTGGTTCAACCAAAAATTACAAATTTTCTTAGTTAATGTTTTATTCAAATTACTTTATTCCGTTTTGTTATTTAATAAATAATTATGTTTTGTATTAAACTAATTATGTTTTTGTAAGAGTAAATGTAATAAATTCTATAAATCAAATTTTTTTATTATGTCCCAATCTGATTATATCCCCATTTTTGGCTGGAACAAACACCGTGACATAATCGAAGGATGACTGTATTAATAACTTTGTATATCTAATAGATTTCAATGCATCTAGCTACCATAGATGTCTTCCTAGTAAGACGTCCACAAGCATGCTTGCCGTAGCTTATTATTATTATTATTAATTCATTTAAAAAAAAAAACAAAAAATCAATTGTTTGATTTTCATCGGTTTAACATCAAACAACCGATATTTAGATAACTTAGAATCAGAGTTGTTTTAAAGTCACAAGTCTCAAGTCAAGTCCGAGTCCAGGCTTTTAAAATTTTAAATAATAAAAAAGAAATTTATGCTAAAATTGCAAAAAAATTCTGATATATGGCAAATCTATTGCATTAGACAACTCAAGATTACAATTAATATTTATATAAATTTTTTGACATGAAGCCTGATCTAGCAAATTTTAAAAAAAAAGTCGGCACTTGGACTTTTTTTTGGGACTTTTAAACAACTCTGCTTAGAATAAAATTGCTATTGTGTGGATGAAATATTAAGACCTCAATACATTCTTTGTTTATAATAAATCTGTTGGTTTGATAAAATTTGAAAAAAAGAATTAAAAAATTAATTATTTTCAATTAATGATTTTAAACCGAGTTAAGGAAGATTAAAAAAAAATATATTAAAAAAAAAACAATCAAACAATTTTATTTAAAATTTATTTCAACACTTAGAGCTGACCTAAATTGAAAATAAAAAATAATTAAAAAAAAAATAAAATAGTTTAGGACGAATTTTTAAGTTTTATTTGGCTAAGATGTTGATGTTCCTTAGACATAAAATAAACGTTAATGGAAAAAAAATTTTTATGAGACACTAAATATTATGGCAATCTACTAAGCTGCTATGTAGGTATGCTAATAATCGTTGATTAGGTAAATACTGCGATAACCTAACTTAAGAATGTTATCGTTGAAAATTAAATTATTCAGGTATTTGTGCTGAATGTGTTGAGCCAGAGCTAGTTTAATTTTAAAAAATTGATAAAAATGATTAATTTTTGGTTTTGTGAATTTAAAAAACAAATTGAACAAAAATTCTTCATTTTTTGAATATCCACATACATTATTCTAATTTTATTCCTACCATGTGGAAAAATTCAAAAATTTTTTTTCATTAACGTTTATTTTGTCTAAGGAACATCAACATCTTAGCCAAATAAAACTTAAAAATTCGTCCTAAACTATTTTATTTTTTTTGAATTATTTTTTATTTTCAATTTAGGTCAGCTCTAAGTGTTGAAATAAATTTTAAATAAAATTGTTTGATTGTTTTTTTTTTAATATATTTTTTTTTAATCTTCCTTAACTCGGTTTAAAATCATTAATTGAAAATAATTAATTTTTTAATTCTTTTTTCAAATTTTATCAAACCAACAGATTTATTATAAACAAAGAATGTATTGAGGTCTTAATATTTCATCCACACAATAGCAATTTTATTCTAAGCAGAGTTGTTTAAAAGTCCCAAAAAAAAGTCCAAGTGCCGACTTTTTTTTTAAAATTTGCTAGATCAGGCTTCATGTCAAAAAATTTATATAAATATTAATTGTAATCTTGAGTTGTCTAATGCAATAGATTTGCCATATATCAGAATTTTTTTGCAATTTTAGCATAAATTTCTTTTTTATTATTTAAAATTTTAAAAGCCTGGACTCGGACTTGACTTGAGACTTGTGACTTTAAAACAACTCTGATTCTAAGTTATCTAAATATCGGTTGTTTGATGTTAAACCGATGAAAATCAAACAATTGATTTTTTGTTTTTTTTTTAAAATGAATTAATAATATAATAAATAAGCTACGGCAAGCATGCTTGTGGACGTCTTACTAGGAAGACATCTATGGTAGCTAGATGCATTGAAATCTATTAGATATACAAAGTTATTAATACAGTCATCCTTCGATTATGTCACGGTGTTTGTTCCAGCCAAAAATGGGGATATAATCAGATTGGGACATAATAAAAAAAATTTGATTTATAGAATTTATTACATTTACTCTTACAAAAACATAATTAGTTTAATACAAAACATAATTATTTATTAAATAACAAAACGGAATAAAGTAATTTGAATAAAACATTAACTAAGAAAATTTGTAATTTTTGGTTGAACCAAATTTTTCAACGCTTCAGCGTGACAATTTTTAAAAAGGTCTCTAAAAGATTTTATCTTGTCTGATTCAACAGACTTAAACTGTTCAAAAAAACTAATACAAATAGTTTTACTAATACGTTTTTGTCCCGGCATTTTTTTTTATTATTCAAAAAAATAAACTTATTGTGAACTTTAAATAAATGAGGCGTGCTTTCGAGAAAACGGGACATAATAAAGTAAGAATTATGATTACAAAATATTGCACTGTTCTTTATTTTTTGATGACATAATGAAATTATGGGACTAATTATTGGGACATAACAAAACTAACTTTACAATGTAAGGTATTATAAGAAATCCGTTCTTGAAGATTTTTGGGATAAATTCAAAATGGGACTTAATAGGGACGTGACATAATATAAAGATGACTGTAGTTTTCTATTTCATTAAGTACAATCGGTAAATTATAAAAAAGAAAATGAAAAAAAAAAAAGATCTATAAAAAGAAAGGGAGAAAAAAACAAAAACAATAAAACGAGATCGAGAACAAAAATAAACATCATATTCACAAAAAACAAATAATCCGTTACAAAATCGTTCTAAAAAGGTAAATACCCTTAAATGCTTTAAAAATTAAAATTAATTTTTAATTTAAATACAAATTAAAATTGTAATCAATAATTTTAGATATGCAAAAATTTGTTAATTTTTTAGTAATTTTGTTTAAAAAATAATATATTGTAAACCCCCAGGTTACTATAAAAATAGAGACATACTCTCTTAAAGAAACTTAGTTGCTAGTTCTAATAAAGATTTACAAAAGAGCATATCTCTCTTAATAAACACCCCTCCCATCTATCTCTAAGTTTACAATATTTCCTTTATCAGCTATATTTTTTAAATCTATTTTTTATACCAGTGAAATTATTTTTTATCATAAAATTCACTCATTTATATTCTAATTATTTTTCTTAGTCCCACCACCAAATTTTATTTTATTTAACGAGTTGTTCATTTTTTTTTGGATAATTTTTGGACTTATTTAAAATATCAACGGATAAGGTTATTATTTGTTAATAAAAAAAAAAATTTTGTAATTAAATTTGTTTAAAATTAATTACATTTTGGATTATAAATCTCTAAATAATCTTTTTTTTTGTATTTGCTATTATTTTAGATTAGATATTTTAATTTAATGTTATTTGATTTTTTTATAATGAGAAATCCCTACAAGAGGAGTAATGTTTGATTTAAAAAATAATATTATTTTTTCTTCAAACTTTTAAATAAAATAGTGCAACTTAAAACATATGTTCAATCACAAACTTAAAACTATCATAACAGTTATTTACTTTTTAAATTAAAATTAAGAAATTGAAGATTATTCTCACTGATGTCTCACTAATTTATCAAAAGTTGTTAACATTGAAAGAAAATTTTTATATTTTCACGTAAACCCAAAAACGTAATTGCGACTGTACCACCCTTTATCTTCAAGCCAGGGATGTGAATTAAGTATTAAGTACTTAAGTACTTAAAAAAAATAAAATTAAGTAAAATACTTAAGTATAAATTTTTAAAAATTCGAATTTTTTTTAAGTACTTAAGTAAGATCGAATTTACTTAAGTATTTAAAAATACTTAATTTTTTGATTAACATTCATGATTTCAGATTTTTTTTTATTTCACATACCAATTAAACATAATTTTTTATGCAGTTTATTTATTTGTTAAATAGAGAACAATAAAGCTTGAAGAAGACTCTCCTTCGTTTAACTTGTTGTATTAAATCAAAAACACAGTGCTTTGAATTTAACCACTATAAAAAAAAATTTTCTCAGCGTTTTTTTTTTTACAAACAAAAAGTCCGCTATTGAAAGACCATGGGAAAATTTTACAGCTACTTGTAAACACTGTGAAAAAACGGTTAGAGGCTCAATTAAAATAACAACTAACTTCACAAACCATATCAAAGACAAATGCAAAACCGCAAAGAAATCTACACCATTGTATAAGCAACCAACTTTGAGTGATTGCCTCAAAGTTGAACCCCAAAAATGGAGCAAAACTAGCAAGGCTCAAAAAGAATGCGAAGATTTAATGGTTTCAACATTTGCCTTATGTTTGTTTCCTCTTAGCATACTTGATTTGGGTCCGTTCAAGGATCTAATTCATAAACTAAACCCACAATTTAATCATGTTTCAAGAACAGTTGCTACTCGTCGTTTACTTCCTAATTTAGTCAAAGTAACTAAAGAAAAATTGTTAGATTTATTGAAAAACTGTGACTCAGCTTGTTTATTACTTGACCTATGGACTGATATTTTACTGAAAAAAATTTAAGTACTTAAGTATCCTGATAAATACTTAAATATTTACTTAAAAAATTGAAAAATGGACTTAAATTTAAGTATTTACTTAAAAATATGGTCCATTTACTTAAGTATTGAAAATACGATTTAAGTACTTAATGCACATCCCTGCTTCAAGCACTTAATTTTGCATGAAAACAAAAATATTTTGCAACAAAAATAAATTAATTTTAATATTTTTTATTTTATACTTGATTAAAATAAAAGTCAAAAATGATTAAATTTTTCGAACAAAAGACTAAGAAAATAAATATCAAAATAAATAACTAAGAAAATAAAAGAGTCCAAAAAACCATCCGGACTTTGAGTATTAACATTGTGGAATTCGGTAAAATCTATAAGTCAACAATTAAATTTTATAATAAAATAACATTAAAAATCAAATAACATTAAATTAAAATATCTAATCTAAAATAATAGCAAATACAAAAAAAAAGATTATTTAGAGATTTATAATCCAAAATGTAATTAATTTTAAACAAATTTAATTACAAAATTTTTTTTTTTTATTAACAAATAATAACCTTATCCGTTGATATTTTAAATAGGTCCAAAAATTATCCAAAAAAAAAATGAACAACTCGTTAAATAAAATAAAATTTGGTGGTGGGACTAAGAAAAAATAATTAGAATATAAATGAGTGAATTTTATGATAAAAAATAATTTCACTGGTATAAAAAATAGATTTAAAAAATATAGCTGATAAAGGAAATATTGTAAACTTAGAGATAGATGGGAGGGGTGTTTATTAAGAGAGATATGCTCTTTTGTAAATCTTTATTAGAACTAGCAACTAAGTTTCTTTAAGAGAGTATGTCTCTATTTTTATAGTAACCTGGGGGTTTACAATATATTATTTTTTAAACAAAATTACTAAAAAATTAACAAATTTTTGCATATCTAAAATTATTGATTACAATTTTAATTTGTATTTAAATTAAAAATTAATTTTAATTTTTAAAGCATTTAAGGGTATTTACCTTTTTAGAACGATTTTGTAACGGATTATTTGTTTTTTGTGAATATGATGTTTATTTTTTGTTCTCGATCTCGTTTTATTGTTTTTGTTTTTTTCTCCCTTTCTTTTTATAGATCTTTTTTTTTTTTCATTTTCTTTTTTATAATTTACCGATTGTACTTAATGAATAGAAAACTACAGTCATCTTTATATTATGTCACGTCCCTATTAAGTCCCATTTTGAATTTATCCCAAAAATCTTCAAGAACGGATTTCTTATAATACCTTACATTGTAAAGTTAGTTTTGTTATGTCCCAATAATTAGTCCCATAATTTCATTATGTCATCAAAAAATAAAGAACAGTGCAATATTTTGTAATCATAATTCTTACTTTATTATGTCCCGTTTTCCTCGAAAGCACGCCTCATTTATTTAAAGTTCACAATAAGTTTATTTTTTTGAATAATAAAAAAAAATGCCGGGACAAAAACGTATTAGTAAAACTATTTGTATTAGTTTTTTTGAACAGTTTAAGTCTGTTGAATCAGACAAGATAAAATCTTTTAGAGACCTTTTTAAAAATTGTCACGCTGAAGCGTTGAAAAATTTGGTTCAACCAAAAATTACAAATTTTCTTAGTTAATGTTTTATTCAAATTACTTTATTCCGTTTTGTTATTTAATAAATAATTATGTTTTGTATTAAACTAATTATGTTTTTGTAAGAGTAAATGTAATAAATTCTATAAATCAAATTTTTTTATTATGTCCCAATCTGATTATATCCCCATTTTTGGCTGGAACAAACACCGTGACATAATCGAAGGATGACTGTATTAATAACTTTGTATATCTAATAGATTTCAATGCATCTAGCTACCATAGATGTCTTCCTAGTAAGACGTCCACAAGCATGCTTGCCGTAGCTTATTTATTATTATTATTAATTCATTTTAAAAAAAAAACAAAAAATCAATTGTTTGATTTTCATCGGTTTAACATCAAACAACCGATATTTAGATAACTTAGAATCAGAGTTGTTTTAAAGTCACAAGTCTCAAGTCAAGTCCGAGTCCAGGCTTTTAAAATTTTAAATAATAAAAAAGAAATTTATGCTAAAATTGCAAAAAAATTCTGATATATGGCAAATCTATTGCATTAGACAACTCAAGATTACAATTAATATTTATATAAATTTTTTGACATGAAGCCTGATCTAGCAAATTTTAAAAAAAAAGTCGGCACTTGGACTTTTTTTTGGGACTTTTAAACAACTCTGCTTAGAATAAAATTGCTATTGTGTGGATGAAATATTAAGACCTCAATACATTCTTTGTTTATAATAAATCTGTTGGTTTGATAAAATTTGAAAAAAAGAATTAAAAATTAATTATTTTCAATTAATGATTTTAAACCGAGTTAAGGAAGATTAAAAAAAAATATATTAAAAAAAAAACAATCAAACAATTTTATTTAAAATTTATTTCAACACTTAGAGCTGACCTAAATTGAAAATAAAAAATAATTCAAAAAAAAATAAAATAGTTTAGGACGAATTTTTAAGTTTTATTTGGCTAAGATGTTGATGTTCCTTAGACATAAAATAAACGTTAATGAAAAAAAAATTTTTATGAGACACTAAATATTATGGCAATCTACCAAGCTGCTATTTAGGTATGCTAATAATCGTTGATTAGGTAAATACTGCGATAACCTAACTTAAGAATGTTATCGTTGAAAATTAAATTATTCAGGTATTTGGTGCTGATCAAAAAACTGGTTAACACAATTTTTTTATGGTGAAAAAAAATTTAATAATTTTGTTATATAATTTTTCAAATAGTGTTCATAAAATTATTTATATTTTTCTTTGTGGGGAAAAGTTTTTGATTTGTGGGTGACAGTTTATTGTTTGTGGAGACTAGGTAGACCCTTAAAAATAAGAATATTAAAGTAACTTTTTTTAATTAAGCTTCAAAAGATGATCACAAATTAACTCTTCCAAAATTTTTTTTCTTGCATGAAATTAATTAAATAAAATTGTAAATATTAAATTGTTAAATAAATGTTTTTTTTTGTTACTCGATACGTCACAAAAGTTTAAACAATCAATACTAAAATTTGCTAATAACTTTTTAAATTTAGCTATAAAATAAAATAAGAATAATTGGTTAAAATAATTTTAAAAAAGGGCAGTTTATTTAGCATAATTATAGGCGATTTGAAGTTTATGATCAATTTTTGATGCTCAAATCAAACTAAATCTATTAAATAAATTGCTATTTCTTAAAAGAAATAATGCAAAGATACACTTTTTATTTAACATACTATGTTAAATAAAAAAATAAACTCTGCAATATCAAAATGCACATTGCAGAGAGTACACCATCGAAATGATGCTATTTTAAGAAGAAAATTTTTTGCAGACTTTTGCAGATTTTCCCTTTAGATTTTACAAAGTATGTTAAAACCAAAATTAAAAAATGAAAACTTATTTAATAGTTTTAGTTTGGTTTGACCATTTTGAGCATCGAAAATTGATCATAGAGTTCAACTTGCCAAAATATAGCAGTATATTTCTGTATTGAAAAATAATTATAATTAATTATATAAGACCATAAAATGTAAATCTTTTTTATACTGTTAATGAATAAAAAAATTTTTGAGAAAATATTAAAATATTTAATTTCTGTCTATTTTTTTTATTTTATTTAGTTTATTTATTTTATTTTATTTATTTATTTCAATGAAGGCCTTAAAGGCGATGTTTATGTTTTATATATTTATTTTATATTCAATTTATTTAATTGGGGAAAAAACGTATAAAATATTTACAAATTGTTTATTTTATTTAATAAAAGTCGTATAGGTTTATAATTTTTCTTGAATTTAACTCTTTTGTTGTTTTAATTCAAAACGTCAACTTCATCATTCTCAATCTCATGTTCAGCATCGAATTCAACATTTGTGGCTACTATTGGAACCTCGATTAGTTCTGACTCGGTTTGAATTGGCACCTCAACGAGTTCTTGTTCAGGTTGAACAACATTGCTTGCTTCACAACTTGCCACAAAAATATTTAGCCTTTTTATTAAATCACTTTTTTTCCTTGGTATGTAATTTTAAGTCTTTTGCACTCATCCTTGAGATAAGTGACTAACATATTAGTGTTGTACATTTTAAAATTTAAAAAATAGAAAAAAATTGGCATAAAATATTTTGAACAAAAATTAATTAGTTTGGACAGAAATTAAATTAAACAAACATATAATAAATATTTTAAACAAAAAAAAAAATCTTAAAAAAAATGTTATGCCTAAATCGGAAACTTTTTTTTTAGACAAAAATTAATTAGTTTGGACAAAAACTAAATATTTTAGTTGTGCAGGTAAATAATAGCCAAAATTTTTGGTCAAATTTTTATTAAAAAAATGAACTAATCGCTACTTAATGTATTGATTATTGGTCATATTTTTTTTTATTTTTTATCCAAATAATTTATTAATAATTTGGAGTAATGTCATTAAAGCAAATAAAATAAATGAGCCTGTTGGTTTATATGAATTATTGTAAATCTTGTTTGGCTCAACATCCGATGAGTCAGTAAGACCCGAAGCCGACTTGAGGTACTTTCTTTTGGTTCCCAAATTATGAGCTTCGAATGAACGTTTAACAACTCTATCATTCAATTCTTGTATCGGTCTTGAATTTGTAATTATCTTTAAAAAATTTTAAAAAAAAATAGTAAAAATTAAAAAAAAAATAGTAAAAATTAAAAAAAAAATAGTAAAAATTAAAAAAAAATTTTCATGTTCTTACCAAAAATCCATTTTTGTCTTGGATGCTCTGAAAGTCTAGAATCTGCTCGTCAGATATGTCCAGCAAAGGGTTGTCCATCAAATGCCATTCGACAACTTCGTCACAGCCAGGGGTTGTGAGCGAACCAGAATAGCGATAATAATTTTTCAAGTCAATTATTTTTTCATTATATGCTTATCTAAGAATGATATTTGAAAATTTAAAAAAGCATTCAAAGTTTGTGACGCCTTTTTTTTTATTAGAAAACCAAGAGTAATCTATTAAGGAATTAATGGCTTTTTTAAATGGTATATTTTGCCAATTATATTAATTTTAAAATTCAATAAAAATTAAAAGTTTAAATTGGTTAAAATAGTTTAAATTATTTTATAAAAATAGTTAAGGCGTTTTTTAAAATTTGAAATAAAATTTTTGGTGTTTACTAAATTTTTAAACCATAATTAAAAAAAACATCATGTAAAATAACAAAACGAGGTAAGTTAGTGCCAAGACGCAGTAAAGAATTTTATTAAATATCTAAGGCTGGGTTCTACTTGATCAACATACTAGCAAAGCTTTTTAGCATACCTTTTATCATCTCGAATTTTATTTGCACACCTTTTTATTTTTAATCCAAAAATTAGATTGGAATTATTTTAAAAAAACATTTATTTATTTTAGTTTAACTTAAAAAAAAAAAATTCTACAACCCAGGGTTCCACAATTAGCAAATCCTTTAAAAAGTTGTTGTTCTTTAAGACTCAAAATCTCAAAGATAAAACTTAAATATACTAAAAAAGTATATATATTCTGAAAGAGCATAAAATTCTCTACATGGCAAGTTTTTTTTTTCTATTTAACTTTTTTGAAATTTTGAAATTACGTTGTTTAATTAAAACTCAATACTTAAGCATGTTAAAATTTGAAATATAATTACGCAATAATTTCTAAAAATGTAAAATAGAAAAAAAAACTTGCCACATGCTATTGTAATTTAGAAAAAAAAAGGGTGTGGCGATTTTTGTTGGCTAAAAAGGAAAAAAATGTTTTTTTCTGGTTTAAATCGTATCTCCTCCGAGGGATCAATTATGACCCCATTTTTTTTTTCTTTTAAAAATCTAGACAAATTCTGAACAAATCTATGGTTTTACTTTTTTACTCTGTTGCCTTATTTTTCTTAAAAAATCTCTTCAATCTATTATCTTTGAGATTTTGAGTCTTAAAGAACAACAACTTTTTAAAGGGTTTGCTATTTTTGGAACCCTGGGTGTAAAAAATTTTTTTTAGAAAATTTAATCTTTGGTCTGTAAATAAAAAGAAATCGAATTCTTAATTTAGATAAAACTGAAATTGATAGAAATTATTGATTCGAAAATTTTGCATCCTCATGCCTTTAAACAAATTTATAAAATTAATAAATAAATTTGAAATTAATTAATCCAAGTAATATTAAGAAATTTATTTATTAGAAAGACTTTAATTAATAATTTAAAATTAATTTGTCTTTAATTTTTTTTTATAAATTAAATTGCTTTAGCAAAACAATAATTTAGAACAATATATTTTCATTTATTTACTGCTTGAAAATTATTATGTGAATTTTTCGGTGATACTTTTCATTCTTATGGAATGATCAAAAAACAGAAAAAATTAACACTTTTCAATTAACATTCAATTAATCTCATTTATCACAAAAAAATTACTGTCATTATAAATTTTTTATCAATTAGTATGAAAAAAGATAAGGAAAGAGAATTTAAAAAAAAAATCATAAAATTTTAAAATTTTTTAAGCTACACATCACGATTATAATTTAATTTTCGAAATATTATAAATAATTTTCAATCAAATTCTAATATCTTAGCGGTTAGAATATGTGAAATATTGGTATTTAAAATCAACGCTCCAAGGCGTATTGTATGTAGGTTTTGGCATTTTTCACTTCCCACTTTTCTAAAAACTTCTTTTTCAAAGGTATTTGAGAATATTTTTTTAAAAGAATTTCATTTCAAATTTTAAAAATATCCAATAGTTTCCTCAACAGTTTGGTTGGAAAATAATTTTTAAATAAACAGCTTTTTTGATATATTTTGAAATTGAAATAATTTTTTTACTAAATTTTTGAAATGCTTGATTTGCGAAGTGTTTCCGGTAGTAGTTTTGTTGAAAGAATGAACACTTGAAACACTCAAGAAATAGCTTGTTTAAGATAAGTACTAATTAGTAAGAAAAATTTGTCGATATATTTCGAGTTTCCAAGTCATTTTTGAGAAATTTAAATTTTTTCAGACAAAAAAAAAGTATTTTTACACTGAAAAAGTTTTATTATAATGAAAAAATTTTTAGATACTATATACATAAAATTATTTTTATCTTAAGAAAATCGTTCTCTATTCTAAATTTTATTTTGCATTGATAAAAAAAAATTTATTCACGTGAAGTTAAATTAGTGATAAAAAAAGTGTAGGCCTTTTTTTGAATACTTCGTTTTTTAGCATTATTTCCATTTATCTTATTTTTTTTTCCAAATTTTGATGTAAAATTAACTTTTGTGGAAATATAAAACTAAACTTACAAAACATTGAAAAAATTCCGAAATTTAAACAAAAAGAAAAATCTTATTTATTTCTTTATTATTGTTAAATTATTTATCCCTAATTTAAAGATTTTTTATTATTTAATTTTTTATAGAAATTAGTTGAAAAATCCCTAAATTAGAGAAAAATGTTGAAGCTGTATCAATTCATAGAAAATTATATATTAAAAGACATTTTAATAAAAGTGGATTTTTTTTCTTTCAAAAATTTAAAAAAAAAAACCGAAATATAATTAAATTTATTTATTTTCAAGTTGCTTTTTTAATTAAATTTTCAAATTTATTTGCATTAAAAATATCTTTCAAAATTTTTAAGAGAGTTTTATTTAACAACCAAAAACTCAAACTAAAACAAAAATACAACATACATATACAGTCATCTTTTTATTATGTCACGTCCCTATTAAGTCCCATTTTGAATTTATCCCAAAAATCTTCAAGAACGGATTTCTTATAATACCTTACATTGTAAAGTTAGTTTTGTTATGTCCCAATAATTAGTCCCATAATTTCATTATGTCATCAAAAAATAAAGAACAGTGCAATATTTTGTAATCATAATTCTTACTTTATTATGTCCCGTTTTCTCGAAAGCACGCCTCATTTATTTAAAGTTCACAATAAGTTTATTTTTTTGAATAATAAAAAAAAATGCCGGGACAAAAACGTATTAGTAAAACTATTTGTATTAGTTTTTTTGAACAGTTTAAGTCTGTTGAATCAGACAAGATAAAATCTATTAGAGACCTTTTTAAAAATTGTCACGCTGAAGCGTTGAAAAATTTGGTTCAACCAAAAATTACAAATTTTCTTAGTTAATGTTTTATTCAAATTATTTTATTCCGTTTTGTTATTTAATAAATAATTATGTTTTGTATTAAACTAATTATGTTTTTGTAAGAGTAAATGTAATAAATTCTATAAATCAAATTTTTTTTATTATGTCCCAATCTGATTATATCCCCATTTTTGGCTGGAACAAACACCGTGACATAATCGAAGGATGACTGTATAAAGAAAGAGAGAGACAGGGCTTGGGGTACAGGGGGTGTTTAAAATGATTAAAACAAAAAGTTACTTCCGAAAATATTTTTTGTCAATTACAATTTTTATTTTGTGAAGATTTTTGGAAAATTTAAATAACTCTTAAATTTATAATCTAATGAAAATAAAACGAGGGTTATTAAAAAAAATTCTATGAATTGAACACCCGCGGAAATTTTTCTTAGAATAAAAAAATGTTTAATTCAGGCTAAACCATTATGAAATGAGTGTGACATTTACTAATTTAATGTCATTTTTTACCTTTTAATTTGAAGTAAAATAAACTTTTTAGCTCAATCTTCGTTTAGCTTTAACAGAGAACAAGGCTGCTTTTAAAATCCATTTTGATCAGCTGCAATCAAATTATAAAAATTTTGACAAGTTTTTGCTCATAAATTTGGTCGAAGAAACTGGTAAAGAGAGCATTGTAGGCGATGCCTATGTAGAACAACTGGCAGAGCTAAACAATCAAAAAATAGTCTACATTCAGTTCGATTTTCACGAACATTGGTATTTTTGAGCAAACTTTTTTCTTCTATTTTTGTTAAAAAAAATTTATTAAGCAAAGGTCTAAAATTTGAAAATGTCTCTATTTTAAAGGATAAAGTGAAAGAAACTCTAGTAGAACCATTCTGCTGGATCGACGACCGGGGTTTTATCTTTAAGCAAAAAACACTTTTAAGAGTCAACTGTGTTGACTGCTTGGACCGAACTAATGTCGTCCAGATGGTAATGGCCAAATATGTGCTTGAAAATCAGCTGCAACCATTAGGCATATTGGTTCCGCCAAATGAACTGGCCCAAGATTTTAAAAGAAAAATTTGGTTCATGTGGGCAAATAATGGGGACGCAATTAGTGAGCAATATGCCGGAACAAGTGCTCTTAAAGGAGACTATACCCGCACTGGAGAGCGCAAATTTGCAGGCATTCTCAGGGACGGGATGAACTCTGCGAACAGATACTACTTAAGATTTAGAGATGCGTTCAGACAAATGGCTCTCGATGTTTTACTAGGTGTGCCGGCATTTGAAAATGAACAAATTTCCAAATCAAATTTGCTTTCACCGACCAAAAATGAGGAGAATAGTGAAGATCAGACTCAGGCAGATTCCGAAAGAGAGGAAAATATTCGACAGCTTTTAAATGATTGTAAAAAGGAATTGGTCAGTCAAAATGAGGATTGCTATGGAATTTGGGCCTTGATCAATTTTAATGAGTAGATTTATTGAAAAAAATGAAAATAATGAATGATTTTTTTTTTAAATTAGATCCAACGATGACATTAGTCAAGTTGATCCGGATGTATTTCTTATTTTGACTAATTCAGCAATTTATGTTTCTAAGTAAGTTCAATTTGATTATTTTCACATTTTAAGAAAATTAAAAAGATACAATCATTTACTAATATTAAAAATTACGATTTAAGTGCTTTGCACCATTGACGTAAGTCAAACTAGTTATAAAATGTTACTTTTTTAAAATAGAATTTAGCATTATTCTAAAAATAAATATTATTTTAAAAAAATGTATTTTTTAAAATAGAATTTAACTTTTTTTAAAATAAATATTACTTTATAAAAATATTTAATGTTTATTTTTAAAAAAAATGCTAAATTCTATTTTAAAAATAACGTTTTATAACTAGTTTGACTTACGTCAATGATGCAAAGCACTTAAATCGTAATATTTAGTAGGTATAATATTCTATACCGATCTTAGCCTACTATGCATTTTTTGTGTTTTCTCAAATTATATACTTGATTGGGAGAAAAGTTCATACCATTTATAAGTTTAACACTTTCATAGCCATTTACAATTTTATAGATCTGTACCAAATCACCCCTCATTCTTCTTACTTTGAGCTCAGTTAACTCTAACAATTCAAGTCTTTTGTCATATTCGTATTTACGAAGTAAAGGGATGATCTTAGTTGCTCTTCTCTGAACTTTTTCTAGTTCAAAAATTTCTTTTTCTAAATATGGTGACCAAGAACTTATTGCAAACTCTAAGTGGGGCCGTACGAGCGCCGTGTATAGCATTCTCAAAGAGTCTTTATTTAAATATCTGAAATTCTTTGCTATCATTCCTAGCATTCGGTTTGCACGATTTGTGCAGTACCGGACTTGGTTTGTCCATTTAAGGTCATTTTGAAAAAAGATACCCAAATCCTTTTCGAGAGTCGTTTTAGACAGTTTGATAGTTCCATTTTTATTAAAGATTGTATAATCATAATTTGGATTTTTTGGACCAATATGCATTACAAGGCATTTTTGGATGTTTAAATCAAGAGACCAGGTGAGAGACCAGCTTGAAATATGATCAATATCTTGCTGAAGTAAAAGGCTGTCTTTTACATCTTTAACAATTGGTAAAATTTTTGTATCATCGGCATATTTTTTACATTTACTTTTCACAACATTTGAAAGATCATTAATAAATATTAAGAAAAGAAGCGGTCCTAAGACCGACCCTTGTGGGAGTCCACAGGAAACTCCCAGCCATTTAGACATTGATGATCCCAAAATAACTATCTGTTTTCTATTAGAAATTAATAATCTAAGTGTGACTCTGTCAAAAGCTTTTGAAAAATCTGTGTAGATTATGTCAATAGATAAATCTTTACTAAGACCTAACGTAACAAAATCCAATGACTTAATATTGTAGTCATATTTTGGCTTTGGAAAAATTGTGGGATAATGGTTTAGCCAAATTTAAAACGGATTCAATAATAATTACTTTAAGACTTTAAAACTTTATTTAATTAATTTTTTTTTAGTCGAAATCTGTTTTTATAAGTCATAAAAAAATGAAGAGATAAATGGTTCCCCACAATTAAAAAACTGTTCTGCACTAACTAAAAACTTTTCACCACAAAAAAAACTTCTTAACACAAATCACTACAAAACACAATTTTTTTTGTGCCGAATTCAAAAAAAGGCATTTTATTATCAATTATATTTTATTATACAATTGTTAAATATTAAGTGGCAGTTTTTAATATATATATATATATTTAGAAGTTTTATTATTTGTTGAGAGCATTTTTTCTCTTAGTCAAGTTTTTTTGTGCTGAAAATTTTTCTTTGTGAAGCAAAGTTTTTGATTTGTGAGTAGCAGTTTTTTGTTTGTGGGGACTAGGTAGACCCAAAAATAAATTTAATGATATTTTAATTAGCTGTTAGGCACAGAAAAATTGTGTCAATCAGTGATCTGTGTTATAAAGTTTCTAAACTGTGGATAACCAATTAACTAGTTAATTAATAAAATTATTTAGCATTTTAATTTTTTATCTCTATGAATGTGTCCATTAATTCTATTAGTTAATAATTTTATCGGGAATATTAGCACAATCAATTTCTGATTAGCACAATGAAAAAAACATTCAACACAATTCGATTTATTTTCAGCACAAAAAATTAAATATAAAAAAAAAACATTTAACACAAAAAAATTCTGTTTGAAAATAATTCTTAAAATAAATTTTTTTCCAACACAAAATATTTAAAATAAAAGAAATTTTTTTTAATTTTAAATTTTATTTAATGATATTTATAAGTGGAAGTTAGGTAAATAAAACAAATTTCGAAGCTTAAAGAAAAGAAATTAAAAAAAAATTAGTCTCTAGAAAACCATTTTTCCGCATTTTTAATATATTTCAATTGATATTTAAAAATTATTTTAAATCACAATTTAGATACCTTTATGTGAATTAAATTTTTGTCTTTTTAATTTTCAAAATAAAGATTTTATGTGACTCAATTAAGGTCAATTGAAAAAATATTTGTTTTCTTTTAATTAAAATAATTAACATCATATGTTTCATTTAAAAAAAAATAAAAAAATCTGATTTTTCATTTTTATTAAAATTTTAATTAATTAAATTTTGATCATTTGATAATGATCATGAAATTTAAGTTGCCAATTAAATTAATAAACAATTTGAACTAAGGTAATTAAAATCGTTATTGAGAAAGAAGGTGGATGATGGAACCATTAGTTTATATTTTATAGGTTTTTTAAAATATTATAAATATTAGCGATTAAATTTTTTGTATAAAAAAATCAGTTAAAAATGTATATAAGTTTTTTTAAAAAAATTTTCATTATTTTCCGTATTTTTACTCTTTTTAATTAAAATTTACCAAAATTTACCATAATTTACGTATAAAAAGGTAAAAAAAAGTAAAACTTACAAATTTTTTTTTTCTTTAAAAATAAAAAACTAAAAAAAAAAACAAAAAATTTTTAAAAAATGTCAAAATTTCGGTTTTTTTTGGACATTTTGGTTTTTACTATTTTTTACTATATTTTACGAAAAACATAGTAAAAAATAGTAAAATACAGATATCGTAACACCACTGTAGGTGTTAAATTTATTATCGAGTAAATTATTTTTTGCATAGTACATTTAATACATTTTATTTAGTAGGTTCATCTTTTTATCTAGTATACATTGATATTATGTGATAAATAAATAAATCAATTTAATTCAATCTTATCTCACATTATTTGATGAGAAATAACATTTTTTTTTCAAGTTACGATGACGCAGTAGAATCATTTCTTGATTATGAAAAAATAGAGCTGGAAAATGTTGAAAAAATTGAACTTGGTCCTGAGCCAGTCAGTGACTTGGCATTTTTCAAGTCAACTCCACGTTTTTATGTATTAAGAATATATTACAAAGACAAACATGAGCCATCCACAGAGCCCTTGTCTCTTTTCTATTCTTTTCGCTCGAGCAATCTAAGATTTTTCAATAACTTGGTTTTGACAACAAAGTCCCAGGACGAAATGATAGAGTCATTGCGCGGCATCAAACCATTCAGTCTTCATTGATTTTTTTTGGCAATCACATTCAATTTGACGATGTAAATAAACTAAATAAGTACATTTTTTTTAGTATTATTTAATAAAAATATTATTTAATTCATTTTAATACTTTTGTTTATTTTTTAGAAAAAAAAGTAAGCCCCATACTAGCACTGTGCAACTGCGTAAGCTGAGTACCAGGATCAGCATGGAAGGATCCAAAGCCCCTAATGGACCGAGTGATTCGAAGATTTTGGGCTTTGGCAAAATAATTGGAAGCAAGCTATTTCGCAAAAATAATACTCAATCTCCAAATTTGAATCAAACAATAGAAACATCTGATAATTTGGTCGAACTAAATGAGACAACTAGTGATTTGATTCAGCTAGAGGACTCTCAGACAAGTCAAATTGAAGAGTGTAACCAAGAGTTGTTGATTGATATTAGTGACCTGAGTGTAAATGAGGAAAAAGGAAAGAGTGTCAGTTCCATGAAGCGTGAAAAATCGTCCGATTCATTAAATTCAATGGGAAATGTTCCAAGTACTCCTAAGAGTGCATCTCGAAATTACATTCCAAAATTAAGTCAAAAGCAATTTGCCAATCGTCTTGCGAAAATCAGCGATACTAAAGAAATAATCAAAGAATCAAAAACAAATTTTAGTTTTATTTAATATTGTTTTACAGTAGTTTTATACAAAAAATTTAATAAATAAAAATTTGTTTTAAAAAAAGCTTTCAATTATTTTTATTTTAGACCCGTCTAGATTTATCATCAAGTTCATCAAGAATTCTCTCTTTTATTTTAAACTTTAAATTGTAACACATTAAAACTCATACATTTATTCAACTTAATTATTTTGAACTAAATTTACATAAAAAAAAATTTTCAAAACTAGTATTTCTTTAGTTTAACATAAAATTGTTCATTTTAAAAATACTAAAGTATCTAGTGCTGTGAATAAATAGCAAATGAATTTACTTATAAAAAATAAAATTTATTTTTAAATTTAAGCTTAAGGACACCTTAGGGCTAAAAACCAGAAGTTTATTTTTTCATTTTTTTTTAATGATATAGGCGAATTCTACGCCAAAAAATACTCATTGATTTCACATGATCAAAATTTTTAGATTTCATCGTCTGTTGGTACCAGGGTCTGAAAGTTAATTATCCAAAAAAAGCTGTGTATCTTTCAAGATTCATGATTGGAAAAAGACATTTTAATCTTTAGTTAAGACTCTAGAGCAAACAAAATTTTAAAATTTTAAAAAGAATTTAAAATTAAATTTAAAACTATTAGTAATAATAATAATAATATATATAAGCTACAGCAAGACTAGCTTGCGGAGATGGCCTACTAGGAGGTCACCTATGGTAGCTCCTTGAACATAACACATAGAAAAGTACTGAAAAAAGAAATCCTGTTTAAATTTTTAGGTTAAATATTAAGGTTTAAATTTAATTTTAAATTTTTTTCTAGCTTAAATTTGAATCTAAATTTTAGATGGTAATTAATTAAATAATTTGTTCAAATTGTCAATTTTATTTTCAACACTACTTGCATCTATCAATATCGGTAAAAACAAAGTTTTTTATAACTTTCGTTTTGCTTTATTTTGATTATTTCACATCTTTTGGTGTAATTTTTCAAAAGATGCAGTAATTTAACTGACTAAAAGCTATTATTTTTCAATTTAACACTCAAAGGTCGATTTCTAATTATATATTGATTCTTTTTAAAATTAAAATTAAAAATTAAAATTTTTAAATTTTGATCCGTTCTATTTTCAAATCTCCAAAGCTGACTGTTTTTGGATTTTTTTTCTAGATAAAATTAACTTTCTGAATTGATTCAACGTCCTAAAGAAAATTTTTTAAAAGAATTAAATAACTTAACTTTCAAGGTTAATCAACAGGCTAGTGCCCATGCCATCAAGACCGATTAACACTTCATTTATTTAATTTTATACAATAATTATTACGAGTTAAAAATAAAAAAATTTTAAATTTGTTTAAAAAAAAATTATTTAATAAAGCAAAACATTGAAATATTTAAATTAGATTTTTTGAATTTTTTTACGAATTCTGTAAAAATCAAATTAATATTATTAAAAATAAATAGCTTGAAATATGCAAACTTCAAAATTGATCTCTTGATCACAAAGCTATTCATCAATCTAAAAATTAAAATTTTTAAATTTTGATCCGTTCTTTTTTCAAATTTTCAAAGCTGACTATTTTTAGATTTGTTTTCTAGATAAAATTAACTTTCTAATAAAATTAATAAATTTAATTGATATAATTGATTCAACGTCCGATTCAAAGAGAACTTTTAATAGAATTAAATATACTTTTTAATTTCAAAAAAATTCTTTTAGAATCTCAAACACTTTAGTTTTCAAAAGAATTTTCAAAAATAAATATAATTTTTTAACTCTAATGAAAATTTTCACACAAAAACATAAAGCGAATTATACCAAAGATAATATTTTTACACAATATGAATCAATAAGTAATTTTTTTATTGATTTAAAGAATTTGGGGTTTTTAATCATAGGTGAACAGTTAATCACATATTATGTGACCAGTACCCTTCAACTAAAATATGTGAACAAGGCTAATCACCTATTTTTTTTATTAAATAATAATTTATTTAAAATTTTTTTAATCAAAATCTTAAAATAATTTTTTGATGATTCTAAATTGAAAAAAGCTTAATTTTGTTTAAAATATTATTCATTTTATAGCACAATAAAAGTTTAGCGCTTGGTTCTATTTAGTGATGAAATCGAGCTAGCTTTTTGGACACAAATTGAAACTTGAATAAATAAAAAATTTGAAAAGACTATTGAAAAAAGTAGAATATTCGAATAAAATCTTGAATAAAAGATAAATTTGAATTCATATTTGATTTATTTTTATTTTTAAAATTAAATACGAAAGCTGTCTTTTTTTTAAATTAAAATTCGAACTTAATTTAATTTAAAAAAAACAACTTGAATTATAGAAAAATTCAACTAATAATTTAAAATTATTAAAATTCGAATAGAATATATGAAAAATTAAGTGCTTGAAAATTAAGTTTTTTGTACTCTTGTAGCGTTGTTTAAATCAGAACAGCTATTTTTTGGTACCTAGTAAGATGGATGGGACTATTTTAACCAGAAATGTTAGAAGAGTTTTGTTGACTTTTAGTGTCCAAATCAAATTAAAATTCAATTTATTTAATAAATTCTTTTTTGATTAAATTTATTTTGATCGATTATTTTTTGATTAATCATTAATTCCAAATTTTAAATTAAATATTTATTATTTTCAGTTTTTGATCCAAAAATTTTATATTTTCAAATTTTAATTCGAATATTTCAGAGATTCAATTTTTAACTTAAATAAATTAATTTTTAAGCATATTATTCAAAAATATTTAAATTCAAAAATTAAATTCAAACCTAATTTTCATTCGAAATGTTACTTAATCGAATATCGGTTCGAATATGCATATTCTATTTCATCACTAGTTCTATTGAAGGAGATTTTAGAAGTGAGAATAGTTTAGAATATGAGATCAATAGAGATCTAGATCTAGATGATAAGGAAGAAATTGAATCTCAACTACTGAAGAAACAGAGAATTTTGCATGGAATAAATACGATTGATTCAGTTAATTTATTTATTTATTAATTGAATTAGCCTCCTTTAAGGAGAAGTAAAAGTAAAAAGTTATAATAATAGAAAAAAAATGAATAAAAAAAGTTCAAAATATCAAAAAAAAAAAGAAATCTATTTATCTTGTTAATGATCTTGACGTTACTAGTATTGAAGATGAAGATGAGCAAGAGTCAGAAAATAGGAAAAGATATTTTACTCAACATTAGAAAAAAATGTATACAATAAACAAGGAACTGTCACAAGTAAAATTAGACAGTATTAAATATAAAAAGTTGTTATATGAAAAGCAAGCATTAAGAAAACCAAAATGCACAGATGAAACTATAGTAAGTTTCCTGGATGCGATAATTATTTTGAGTGAAAAGGGTTAAAAAAAAACATGGCTAAAAAGCATTAAAACTTAAAACTGATGATTTTGAATTTCTTTGGTCACTTAATTTTTTATTGTTTAACATCTGGTCACATATTCCATGTTTGAAAATTAGGTGATCAGTCTTGGTCACATATTTTAGGTGAGGATTACTGGTCACCAATGACTATAGACCCAGAATTTGAAAGTTCATTTTAGACAGGCATTAAAATCTTTTGGGCTTTTTTTATAAATCAAATAAAAGATAACTGAAGCATTAAATCTTGATGGAATTATAAAAAGTATGTCCTGTATAATGTCCTATTAAGATGAAAAAATTTCGTGCATAAGAAAAATTTATCAAAAGTCATATGAAGAGATATATCTTTCATTTGAACTTAAGTTTATTTTTATTTTGTTTTAAGTCTTTTTCTATTTAATCTTTACTTTTTATTTAGTTTTTGTTCTTTATTTGGATTGAAAAAAAAAATTTACAAATCAATCAATTCGTTCTGAAAATTCTTGGCAATACTTTGTTGTATTTTATTATGGCTCTTTTTCTGCGAGCCTTGTTGACTGCTTGGACGAATTTTCAAGTAACCAAACACATTGGAATTCTTCAGATTATAGGGCACTTGTATTGAAAAATCCGAGTCTTTTAAACTCAACAAAAATTCTCGGTCATAACGCTTCTTTGCCATTAATTCCTGAATCCCCTTCAATTTAATCAATGGCAATCTAAAATAAGATTTATTGTGTTTTAACTTCTTTTCTAGCTGATCTCTACTAGATATAAAATCAGCTATCATTGTCTCATATTTTTTTCAATTAGAATTTTTTTTTGAATTTTTTTCTCTTTATTTATCTCTGTCTCAAAATTATCCTTGCTCACTATTTTCAAATTTAATTTTTCCATTTGATTTATCATCTCGGTTCTTATTTCCTTAAACTCTTTAAGTAGACTGTCTCTATAGTCGTTTATTTCCTTAAAAACATTTTCGCATTCGAGATCGATTTTGTTTATTATGCCATCGAATTGATCATCTATTTCTTCTGAATAGTTGGCTTCGATCATGTCATCAAAAGACAATTCAACCAATTTTCTTTTAATAATTTCCTTATTGACCAACATATCAAGACAAAATTTGATATCAATTTCATGATTTTTACATTCCGGACACACTATTTTACCTGATTTATATTTTATATTGCTGTAACTAGTCCATTCTTCACAGTCCAGCTTTATTTTAACACCGTCCATATTATTTTTTTAAACTTAATAAATTTTTTTTTTACTTGAATTAATGATCACATTGGATTTAAAAATGTTTGTAAAATTTTTCAATATTTTTCTTTTATTAAATTATCAAAAATCGTAATTCTAAATTTGTATTGACTTAATATTTTTCTTATTATTTTTTTTAATTTCATTTTCTATTTAATTTTACACATCGAATTGACGTTAATTAAATCAATAAAATAAATATATTTTTTATTAATACTTAATTTGTCAACGGTGTTGAGGCTTTTTATGGTCTATTTTTTGAGTTTAAATTGCCTTGAAATTAAAATTTTTATTGATAATTATTTTTTCAAATTTTGGATTAAATTGGTGCTGTGAATTTCAAATACTAATTGAAGCAATAATTGAGCAAAAATCTTTCCTTTTTTCATAAATTAAAATTAAAATTAATGAAAAAAATCAAAAAAATTATTTCAACATAGTGCTACACACTTTTTAAATTTACATTTTTTTTTAAATCTTGATTGTATTTTATTTTTTGCTAAAAATATAAAAAACATATTTTATTATTTCACTTGATTTGATCATTTCAATTTATTTTAGCAATACTTGGCTAATACAAATCAAATTAACAATTTTTTTGTCTTTACATTTATTTTTAGATTTTTTTCGCTGAAATAAAGCGGATAAAATTAATGGTACTGTGAATTTCAATAAAAAATTGAACGAAAATTCTTCGTTTTTTCATAAATTAAAACTAAAGTTAATAAAAAATATTAGAAAAAATACTGCAACATAGTACAACATACTTTGTTGCATCTTTTTTGCCTAAAATAATTTTTTTTTTAGTGAATCAAATCAATAATCTATTTAAATCTTATTGATTCTTTATTTTTTTTCATTTTAGGTTAAAAAGGTGCATCAAAGTATATTGCACTATGTTGAAATATTTTTTTTTATTAACTTTAATTTTAATTTTTGAAAAAACGAAGAATTTTTGTCCGATGATTACACAATTATTATTATTATTATTTTACTATTATTTGATGATATTAACCTAAATTTGTTGTCACTTTATTATTTTTTTATTAAATGACTGCTCGTCTCTTTCTGTAATTTTTAACCAATGTATTCAAAGAGTGACCATTTTCCTTTTAACATATTTTTAGCAAAAAATACAGTTCCGACTTTTCCTTTCTTCAACTTTTTCTTTCATTTCCCAAGAGCTGAAGAAAGGAATAGTCGAGGAAAAGAAAAGTTAAGTTAAGTTTTATTCCTGTTAAAAAAAGTGTTCAAAATGAGGCATTTTTAAAAAAATTGTAAAAAATAAAGTTTATTGAAATTTTTAATCAAAATTTAAATCTTTTTCTTTTTGATTTTTTTGGGGGGTATTCGACCATGCTGATCACGAATATGAACTTTTTTTGGGTCAAAAATCGGTGGGGTGGGCGTGTCATTTGATTTTTGGGGGGTTTTTACGAGTTTTTGGGCGTTTTTAAGAGAAAAATACACTTAAGGGAAATTTTAACTTTAGAATTGGATAGATTAGCTAATGATCATACTCGTGATCAGCATGGTCGAATACCCCCAAAAAAATCAAAAAGAAAAAGATTTAAATTTTGATTAAAAATTTCAATAAACTTTATTTTTTTCAATTTTTTTAAAAATGCCTCATTTTGAACGCTTTTTTTTAAGAGAAATAAAAGAGAAAATAAAAAAAGTGTTCCCAACATTTTGTTCAGAATTTTCTCTAGTTTCAGAATCTGTATAAAAAGTAGGGATCGGAGGGAAAACAGCGGACTAGATACAAAAATAGTGAAAAAATACCATTTTTTTACCATTTTTTGCCAAAATATCGATCTATCGGTAAAATAATAGATTAAATTACTACACCATTTTGTAGATGAGACTGTGCGCTTTCAGAATATATACATATTAATAAGGTTATGTCTATTAGACCATGAGATATTTTAGCTCAAAGGTAATTAAATTTTGTTTTTTTTTTATCCTTGAGGGGGGGGTGGGATCAAAATTTTTTTTTTGACAATACTTAAAAAATTATTTTTTCAAGATTTTCAAGTATGCAGATTAATATTTTAAAGTCGGTTTGCTGAAATTCAGATAGTACTATAGCTTTGCTACGCGCGAACCTTATGTTTATTTATTATTTCGAATTTAGTCTCAAGCGAGATGCACTTTCATTTTTTTATGAGCGATATTTTTTGACAATAATGAATAAAACTACCATAAAGCTTTTTTCTTAAGAAAATAATTAAGCGGTTTTTAAAAAAAAGCTCGTTCTATCAAGTTTTCGTTACATCGAAACTCGTTGTAACGAAACAATTTTTATATCTTTTTTATTGCTCTAGTTCCGGTAATACAAACCCTCGTTGTATGGCGTCTCATTATACCAATGTTCGACCGTAGAAGGCTGAGGAATTTTTGTATCAGGAATTCTACGATAGAGGAATTTAGGATATACCCAGAAGATGGAGAGAGACCATGACTAGGATTTGTTATATGGGCGCACATTTTTTTTAACACAATTACAAAACTTATTAAAAAACTTTGGTTTTTTTTTACAAACATCAACTTTAATTTTTGTTTTAAAAAAAAAGTCCAAATCTTGACTTTTTTTTTTTTGAATACGGAAGAAGAATTGTGAAGACTTTGATGCTAAAATTGCAAGAAAATTCTGAAATATGGCAAATCTTTTTCATTAGACAATCCAAGAGTGTATAAATTTTTTGATATGAAGCCTGATCTAGCAAATTTATAAAAAAAGCCCGGACTTGGACTTTTTTTTGGAACTTTTAAGTTAAATTAAAGGTTAATAACTTTTGACTTTTGGGTTAATTTATATATATTTATATAATGTAAGTAGATGTGCGGTGAAATTTTTTAAAAAATGTGCGGTAGCAAGTTTTTGATGGGTTGTTCAGTAAATGTCTGTTTAAAAAAAATTGTTTGACGGAATTTTCGGAATGTGCGTTAAATTTTTTTTTACGTGCGGTGGTTAGGAACACCCATCACGGCTAAAGATGACGAATAAAGTTTAGTTTTTCTCAAATTTAATTTTTGATTTAATCTATCAAAAAATGATCTATCATTTTGAAAAACTTTAAAAAATTTTTTCTTTTATTGAAAAAAAAATAGCTAAAAAGACAAAATTTGACACCTAACTGATTAAAATGAATTTTCATTTATCAAGATTAATTTTTCCAGTTACTTTCTTCATTAGATAACTAACGAAGATGTCGTGAACCCACATGAAAACAAAGTAAAACAATAAGCCACAAAAATCGTAAAAAGTAAAAAAAATAAAGAGTGATGATGAACTAAAATTTTATTTCAAAATTTAAGATTTTGATAGAACAAATTAAAAAATTATTTTTTTGTGAGATTTGAGAGCAAAAATAAGTTGAAAAAGTAATATTTTATTTATTTATTTAAAAATAAAGTTTTGGATTTAGCTTGAGGATTACTTGAAAAATTTAAAAATTTTAATGCTTGAATTGAAATTTTTAAATTTTATTAGGCTTGAAATCTAACTTGATTTTTAAGAGAGATTAATATTCAATAAAATAGATTAAATTTTGATAGTTTTTTTGAAAATATTTTTATAGTTAAAATTAATTTAAAGAATGATTGTTTATTTGTTTGTATAAATATTTATTCTTTTAACTTTAATTTAAAATTTATAAAATATTTAAAAAAAAAATTTTTGAACTAATCGATTAAAAAAATATAAATTTCTTAGAATAAATAAAACAAAAAAAATTAACTAAGGCTAAATACCAGAAATTAAGGTTAATTATCTAATAATATAAGATCTGTTGAAAAGCATATCTCTTTAGCTATTGAATTATCGATTCCGGTTAAAAAAGAGCTGTTCTGTGATTTTGAAAAATTTATCAAAGCGTTTTCAGTATCAGAATCGACTGAGCTAAACACTTGCGTTGAAATTCCTTCAGAGTAGATTATTGCTTTTTTCTTCAATTTTAATCCTATATCCTGGACAAATGTTTGATCAAATTTACCTAGTTGCATGTAAATTACAAGAAAAGGCGATTCTATATCCGATCTTGATATTTGAGAAAGTTTAAGTTTTTCCCTATCGATTGACTTTGGAATTGCGGTTAATTTTGTTTGAACTAGAATGACCGACATTTTCTCAAAGCTATTTTCATCTAGGCTATAAATCACAGGAATGACAAAATCGACACCAGGTTCTTTGTTCTTACACTGAATAGCACAGCAACGCTTCATCAAATTCTTCAAGTTTAATTTTGCTTTTGAACATTGAGCTCGAACAAAATGATTAAATCGTACATATCCATTGAGCAGTTTTTCAGATTGTTCATGATCAAGTTGTTGTTTAATTATGTCTAAACTCGCTTGACCATATAAATTACCCAAGAATGATTCAACCTTAACGTAAGAGCAATACCTGGTCGCAGAACTCAAAGGGTCCTCTATTTCAAGTCCACTGACGCATTTATCATAAGCATTTAGGAGCAAAATTTTGGTGATTGTTTCGCCTTTTTCACCTTGGTCAACTATTGAGTTTTGAACAGCTTGAACAAGCTTATTGACCAAAAAATACAGTCCAGATTGTGTCTTGTTGTCAAAAGTTTTCGTTTTATTGAAATAAAATGCGGCTGCATTTGCCAAAATCGGCTCAGATGGATATTCTATTTTGAAGAAATTTTCTTCATAATTAGCATATGTGCATACAGCCATATTCTTGGCAATGAGATTTTGGGCAGTCGAAGTTAGCAATGGTCTTATTGCACCGAGTCTACAGCTTAGAATAGCCAGTGCATCATTGTCAGTCAATTGATCAAGTGTCTTTGAGGCGTCACCAACAAGTTTTTTCATTACCAGGTTAGTCAATTGTCTAAGGCCAATTTGATCATATTTTTTGTCCGATAATTTGGTTTTGCACAACGAACCCCACAATGGTCTGCCAAAAGAACAAATATTTTCAAACAAAAGTGAATCTTGAGGAGTTCGAATTGATTCAATATTTGTGTGAACGTCCCAATTAGGAAGAAGATAAATTGGCTCGATAAGAAATGTTTCTGATGTTCTCTCTAGTGGATCCAACCATCTGTTTGGCATAAAGCTGCTTAAACTAGAGAAAGTGTCCAAAAACAGGACGAAAATTTTCTTATCTTGATTGAATTCAGATATTACACTTCGCATTATGAAATAGTTTGATTTAACTTTGTTTTCTTTGTTTTTGGTACCTGGATCATGTTTTAGCAATGAGCTAGCTTCGTCAAAAACAAATATCAAGGGTTTATTGCTTTGGTAATAAATAAGCTTGTTTGTTTGGGGACAATTTAGTTCAAGATTATTTAACTCTTGATTAATGTGGCTTTGATGCTGATCAAATGGAGAGCTGCCATCAAAGCCATTTGAAAATTTCTCGAAAAATTCTTTATAAGAAATAGATTCGTTTTGATTTAGGAAATGAACAAACATGTTAAAATAACTTTTAAAATTTTGTCTTGTTAAATTTTCACTAGGATATACTTGAGTCAATTTATCGGCTAAATAACTTCTTCTTGGATAGCCCGTGTCAGAGTTTAGAGATCTTAGACAACAAAATACAACAAAAGCTTTTTTGGATAGATTTTGGCAAGCTTTGGATTTTCCGAAGCCTGAAGACTGGCACAAAGTTGTAAAAAAGCCATAAATTACTGAATTGTTTTTCCAATAAGTTTCTATTTTAGAAAATATATAATCTTCTGGCTTGATTTTTAATTTTCTATTTTCCAAAGTAACAAACCGTTCAAATGAATCGATAAATAATTGACTGATTAATTTATCTCCCGGTGTTCTAGACTGTGTTAGCCATTCAACACATTTATGCAAATCTAAAGCAAAAATCAATCAATTTCAAAATAATTTTTTTTTTTTAATTAAATAAAAAATCAGCTTGACATGTTTTCAAAGTTAAGTAAGTGACTTTAAGAAATTTCGAGTCAAATTTTTTTTTTATTATTTAATTTAACTTAATTTAAATATTTTTTAGAGAAAAAAAAGTGTAAAATAATCAAGTTTAAAAGCTATGGACAGACTTTGGCAAAAGTCAAAAAAAAATTCATTTTAAAGTCTTTTCAAAGTCAAGTCATTTTAAATTCTTTTCAAAGTCAAGTCATTTGACTTTAATTTTTTTTTTTTTTAAAAGTCAAATGACTTGACTTTAAATTTTTTTTGTTAAAAAAAAATTTTGCAAATTTATTTATTTATTTGTTTATCTGTATCGAGCTAGTGCTCCTTCAGAATAAAAGACCGCTTTCGACTAGTTCAAATCTATCCAGGAGTCTAGATTAGCAGACCGACAGCGATGGATACTTCATTCAGAGTATAAACAGATTTTATATATTTTTTTTTTATATTTCCATTCTGAAGGAGCACTAGCTCGATACAGATAAACAGATAAATAAATAAATTTGTAAAACTTTTTTCTAAAAAAAAAATTTAAAGTCAAGTCATTTGACTTGACTTGACTTCAATTGACTTTGACTTGATGACTTTTGCCCAAGTCTGGCTATGGATCATAATAAGTTCAAAATAAACCTAACCATTCGAAAAATTAAAATCTGAAGGATATCTATCTATGAGTAGAACTTTACTCAACTTCAAGTCAAGTTAAATAATTTTTTTTATATAAAAAAGTCCAAATGATTTGACTTTGAATTAATGACTTTTGAACAACTCTGATTTTAAATATCAGAAATGAACTCGATTAATTTAAGTTCATGAACTTAAATTCACTCAAATAAAAATGGCTTAAAAATATTTGATTAACTAAATAATTTGTAAAATATTGATTATTTTTATTCTTAAAAAAACTTTCTAAAATTTTTAGTAACAAAGTAGGTCCCAAAATTAAATGCTTAAATTGTCAAGTTTGGAAGGTCATTGAGTAGAAATTAAAAATAAAATGATCAATGTTCGGATCTTAGTCTAGTTGAAATTTTTTAAAAGCAACAAAAAAATAAACATAAAAATCAATTCATCAATAATCAATGCATCTTTTCAATAGATTTCTTTGTATAGACTTTTTTCTTTATACAATTTTTTTCCTTAATTTAATAATTTCAACTTTCTAAATATCTGAATAGCTTTTGCTTAGACTTTTCAACATTAAGAAAACGATTTTTTTAAACTCAAATTACTAGATTTTTTATCATTCTTTGCCTTGCTGTAATTTCGTGAAATTTAAAAATATTAAATCACAAGAAGTATCGAAACCAAAAACAAAGGACAAAAAGAGTATAAAAAAGAGATGTTATTGTTAAAAGATCAGCTCGATCAGCTAAAAGGAATTACATTTGTTTATTTTTTATTTTTTTCTTAAATTTTCTTTAATAAATCTTACTATTTCTTTTTTATAATTAAATAAAATTTTATAAAACGTCAAAATTTAGATTTTTTTTCTAATAAAACTGACAAAAACGTTTTTTGGTACTAGAAAATTTAAATTGGTATGACTAAAACATATTTGGTATTTCTAAATTGGCTACTTTTTAATCCAGTAGCAAAAATAATTAAACTAGCAGCAATTTTAATAAAAAATCGTAGCAAATATTACACGTAGTAAATTAAATAAAAAAGTAGTAAAAAAAAGGTTGTTAATAGTAAAATAAATTAATTAGTAGCCAAAGTAATTTTTCAATATTAAATATAAATTAATTTAGTTTTTTGATTGATAACTACTCAATTATCACTTATTAATGTATATAATGTACAAAAATTTTGAAATTAAAATATACAAATTTGAAAATTTAAAAACTAAAAATGAGCGATACGAATGGGAATCAAGCGTCTGCTCATGTCCAGACTGGGATAAAAACTTGATTTGTAAACATGTAATTGGTGTTGCATACAGGTTGAAATTATGTGAATTTCCTGGCTTAGATCTCAATCTTGAGGCAAATTAAAAACGAGGAAGACGAAAACAAGCTACACTTGCTTTGGTACAACGTATTTCGACTGGTCCAATTAATCCAGTACTACAAAGTTTTAACAACGAATTTCCAATTTCAATGGCTCAATCAATCAACCAAGATCCGCTTTCAAATGAAAATGATAATGATCAAGATCAAGCCGAAAGTATCAATAATGACATTCAAACTATTGTACAACCAACAACATCTTCAAATTTAGCTCCGAGAAAAAGAGGCCGTCCTAGAAAAAATCCATAAAATAACACTAAACAACATTTCTAAGTAATTTGTGATTTTTTTTATTAATAAATATTTGATATAATAATTTACTCTTTTTTTATTTTATTTACTACTGATAAATTTATTTTGCTACTTTTACTAATAAATTTTTGCTTTTATTTTTTTATTTTTACTACGAAAATAATTTGTAGTCTTTCTAAATTATTTTTTAAGAAAATTGATAAAATATAATTAGGTACTGAGTAAAATATAAGCCTATTTTAACCAGACTTGTTTATAAGTCACAGTTTTAAGTCTAAGTCACAAAAATTTAAGTCAAAGTTATGAAATTTTTATCAATATCTGCTTCATTTGGACCAGTTGGAATAATTTTTTCATAATCTGGTTACATTAACAGACCACATAGGTCAAGATTAACAGCCAATCGAAAGCGTACGCTATGGCAATGATTTGACTTGACTTAAAATTTTTTTTTAAAAGTTAGTCATTTAAATTGACTTGATAGATGACTTTAATTTATTTAAAATGCTTTCATTAATTAAATAAATTTAAATTAAAAAATTAAAATTGATAAAAAAAAACTTTAAGAATGGACTTCATTAAAACCTTTTTTCCGTTCCAGGCAGTTATTGTGGCGGCCTAGTCCAGGTCCGGACTTTAAAAAAAAACTTGGACTTGACTTGAGACTTTTGAGTTTTAACCAAAATTTAGTTCAATTTTTTACAAAAAAATCGAGTTTTAATAAAATATTTTTAGCTTTTGTTTTAAGATGATAGTTAAGAGTTTCAGGTTTAAGTATCTTAGTGTGGGTTTTTTTATAAGAGGATACTAGAAGTTTTAGGGACATTTCAAGCAATTTCACACTTATTCTTGAGTATAAAACCTTTATCATTATCAAAAGTAAGCCTATTTCCGGGTATAATTCAAAAATTAGAATCTACTTGCAATATTCAAAATCTTAATAAGTTTAAGATAGAGAAGCAGAGCTTTATGTATGCGAGTAACGAGCCGTTATTTATCAACAAATGTGTTGAAACATTGATGGGCTAAGTTCAAAAATGCGAAAAAAAAATTTTTTATTTGGTAAATTGTAATTAATCAGGAAAAAAATCAGATGTAAAATAATTCGGTCTGAAAAAAATCAGGCTGGTTTTAAGAAAAAATAAAAAAAAAACAATAATTTTTCTATAATAGTTTGAGAAAAATTAAGATAATTAATTCAAATAAAAAAAGAGAAAATTAAACTATCAAATCTAATTGTTCTCGCGGTTCTTCTCGAACAGTCCACGATTCAAACTCATTTAAAATTTTTTTTGCAAATAACCGTCGTTCATCGTTTTGGTAACTAAAGATAGGGTATTCTTGTTCCATTTTTTTCAAAATATTAGGTAAATTCTCAATGCCATTTTATAGAAGCAGGGCATTGGATCAGGGTAATTTAGTCAAGGAATTAGAACTTAGATATTTTATAAAGCAAATTATTTAAGATTATTCTTTAAAAAATATATTAAACCTAATTTAATAGATCAATTATAATTTATGCGAAATTAGCATATCAAATAAATTTATAAAACGGATAATATTCCAATGGATTTTTTTCTACTGAATTTTTTCAGACCGGATTATTTACACCTGATTTTTTTCAACCAGATTTTTTTCAGACCGGATTTTTTTACAACAAATCTTTTTATTTTACTTAAATTTTTTTTTTTTTTAAAAGTTTTTTGACTTGGCTTGATTGAGTTAAAATTTTTTAAAAGTATTGTGTCATGTCATGTACTTATTAAGGCGGCCATACGAATTTTTTGGCGTTCCATAAAGTAATTAAGGCTTTCATTGTTATTTCAAACTTTGAAATTCAAAATCTTTGAAACGACTTTTTTCGGAAAAAAAAATTTCAAGTCAAGGCAAAACACTTTTTTTTTTTAATTTTAAGTCAAGATAATATACTTTTTTTAAGAAAAAAAATTTCAAGTCAGATCAAATGACTTGACTTTAAAATGACTTTTTTGCAAGTCTGTTTTAATGCTAAAGTGTTAGATTCTATTATTAATCAAAACCGATAGCCAATAGTTTCGCTGAAGTATTCGTCAAATCAGAATTCAGGGTTTCAATTTTTGAATTGAAAAATCGTTCAGTATCCTAGATTTTTCCATGTATACATCTGGTTATTAGCTCGTCGCGATGCTCGTTCCTCGCAATAATTAATACTCTATTGATCTTTTCAATTAATTATTAGTTGACAATTTGTACCCTTTAATTTTAATTTTTATTTTTTGTTGATAAATTATACTATTGATAAAAAAAAATTGTCGATAAATTTATCTGTTGATATTAAATTTGTTGACAAAATATACTGTTGATAATTTAATTGTTGACAAATTAATTTTGCCCAAATTTTTGCTTTTAGTTTTATTTTTTTTGCTACGAATTTAATTATTTTTACTACGAAAATAATTTGTTGTCTTTCTAAATTATTTTTAAGAAAATTGATAAAATATAATTAGGTAAAGTTCGCGCAATGCAAAACTTCTACACTATCTTAATCGACTGAAATGGACCTCATTTTTAGATTCTCCATATATGAAAACCTAGGGTTAGCCGATTTTTTAGGGGGGGTCAAAAAAAAATTTTTTTGGGCTAGGGGGGTCTGAAGTTTAGCCGACTTAGTAAAAGTTGGTCGTCTTCGAGAGTCAATAAGTAATGAAAGTCAATATAAAATATGTTATTTCTACACACCGTTTGATAGATAAATGATTTTTCTACAATTTGATGTGATTTTTAAACATTTTTTTTTTTTTTTTTAATAAAAATTTAGGCTAAAAAAAGGAAATTTTTAGGCAATTTTTAGTTTTTTTGGATCTTCTTTTTTGTTTACCCCTAAATACCCACTTTTTTATACATATTCTGAAACCAGAGAAAATTCTGAACAACTTGTCGGTCTTAGTTTTTTTATTTTTTTATTTTAAAGATTTTTAAAATCGTTCAAAAAGATTAAGTTATTCAAAAATACTTTAAAATGGCAAGAATAAGTATACTAAGGGAACGCTTCGAACAATGTCCAGTCAATATGAAACGAATTATCTCAGAAATAATTTTTAGGTCAACATATGCTATTTCTTCTACTTCATAGTTTGAATCATCAGTTACCTGAGATTCATTCATAGTTTGCTCAAAATGATCAGACTCAACGATAAGATTTTCAAAATTAATTTGTTCAAGTTCATCTTGTTGAGATTCAACTTGTTCAGAACTAGTGGCATCGGGTTTTATTTTTGAGTAAACTCCTAGGTTTGATAAACGGCACCTATTTATTGCTGATAAAAGAGGCATTCGAAAAAATTGATAATAAAATTCTAAATTTTGTTAAATAAATAAAGAATATGATTCAAATTAATATTTAAAAGAAATTTAAATTTAACAAAATTGTAATTATGGTGCAAAAGAAAATTAATTTAATTTTTATTTGAAAATTGACTCTTTTTGAACGATTTTAAAAATCTTTAAAATAAAAAAATAAAAAAACTAAGACCGACAAGTTGTTCAGAATTTTCTCTGGTTTCAGAATATGTATAAAAAAGTGGGTATTTAGGGGTAAACAAAAAAGAAGATCCAAAAAAACTAAAAAATTGCCTAAAAATTTCCTTTTTTTAGCCTAAATTTTTATTAAAAAAAAAAAAAAAATGTTTAAAAATCACATCAAATTGTAGAAAAATCATTTATCTATCAAACGGTGTGTAGAAATTATATTTGAAAGAATAAAATTTTGTCCCTCTTTTTCTTTATGTAAATTTATCTATTGCAAAGATGCATAGATATTGACGAATTCTGCTTCTAATGAATTGAATTTGGCTTCTAATTTTTGGACCTATTTTCTTACTTAAAATTTGAGAAAAAAATTTTTAAAAATAAAAATAATCAATATTTTACAAATTATTTATTTAATAAAATTTTAATTTAATATTGAATCATTCACTCTAACACTCAAACTCACAATTTGTTGTTAAAGAATGTCTGATTATGTGGAAAGTTTTTTAATAAAAAAATCAATTTAAATTTACAGAAAGAAAATTGATAAAAATTGAAATTCTCAAAATTTAGACTAAAATGATAATTGTGGTGGTGACGTTTTTCGAACGAGTTTTTCTAATTATTTTTTAATAATTTTATACGTATTCAATTATTTCATTTACCAGACCAAAATCAGAATTGTTTAAATATTTCTATCTTTTTGGTCATAAAAATAACAAATACAATTTTTTTATATTAAATTTTATATTATATTCAAAAAGTTTTTTTTTACTAAGAATCATCACTTAATTGTATTTAAGATTTTATAAAATTAATTGCATAAAGATCTCCATATATTGAATATAAAAATTTGTTCAAAAATAAAATTAGTTTTACGAAAGAAAAAAATAAAATTTACTTCAAATTAAAAATTCATTATCCTTAACTTTATTAATTTACTAAAATATCTTTTGTATGGATTACAACATTTGTTTGCTTTTGTATTAAAGTTTGGAAAAAATACTACCACATTTAATGAAAAAATTTTTTATAAAAATAAGTAGCAATAAAAATAAACTTAATTAAATGTTTTTTTTAATACGAATCTTTTTTATTTCAGATAAAATAAGAAATTCAACTGAAGATGATCTTCTCGTCTTTTTCACCATTAAAATTACTAATAAAATGAGTTAAAATTTTAGAAAAAGTATGACTCTATTAAAATTTAAAAAAATTAAAAAAAATAATCTTCTTTATTTTTTAAATTTAATTTTCTACAAATAGTCCATGTAAATTAATCTAAAAATAATTAAATTTTTGATTTTTTTAATAATTTAGGCAAAACTTTTTAAAAGGTTATGACTAAAAAAATGGTTCTGTTGTTTTAAGAAAAAACCCGATCCATATTTATTGACTTAATATAAAATCGATTTAAAAAAATAATTCTATTTTATTGTAATATTGATCAAATATTTCATATGCATATTTTTGTAATTTAAATATTTAATACAAACCTGATAAGCAAACAAAATTCATTTGAATGTTGAAATTGGCAATAAAAAGTAAATACGAAGATTCAATGGTTTGAATTTGAAGAGGTTGTATAATATCTTCGACAAATACTTCTTCGTGATCCTCTTTTTTAAAAATTTAAAAATAATCAAAAATAAGAAACAAAATAGTTTACTTATAATATGCATCGATTTTAAATCATCATTTTCAGTCAGTTGCAAAATACAATCATTTTCTAGTCTACGGTTCCTAATGACCATCACGTTTTCAATAGAAAGGTTTTTCATTTGTAAACGAAAAAAGATTTTGAATTTTCAATTAAGGATTTTATTTTTTTAATTTTATTTTAAATCAATTTAAAGAATACTTATCGACAAGTTTTTTGACCATTTTATTTCTGCAATTTTTTAATTATTTTAACTAATCTACAATCAGAATATTCACTTTATTTAATTTATAATTTTTATAATATTGAAAATATTATAATAATTTAATGATATGTTCTATTTTGTTATATAATAATTTTAAATACAATTTTGAAAATGAATTGAAAATGTGCGATGTTTTCGTTTTATTTATTCTAAAAATATTTAGAGAAAATTTTTCTATAGCGGTCTATTGAAAATAAATGCAACGTTTCAAATTTAAAACTAAAAGATTATTTAGTTTTAAATGCTTTTTTGAGAAAAATAATTTTACGATAAAATTTTTAAATTAAAAATTTTTAATTTAAAAAAAAATTAGGTTAAAATTATTGAAAATTGTGAGAAGAAATTTAACCATTGATTACTTGTTCACTGATCTATTTTATTTTGTATTTATAAATCGGAAATGTAATCAAAATTGTGTAAAATTCATTGTTTATTTGCAACAGTTGATAGTCAGATTTTAAAAACATAATTAAAAAAATAATATTCTAAATTTTAAACTTCCAGCTAAATTATCCCATGTTCTCTAGCCGCTTATTTAAGTAAACTTGTTTAGCGGTCAGAAAGCGGGAATTCGATTAAAAATTTAATTTGAATCTCTAAAAAATTATCCAAATGTTTTTTCTCTTTTGATTAGGGTTAACTAAGACCCTAACCCTAACCCGTTAGGATCTTAGTTAAGAAAAAATAAAATTCTAAAAAGGACAAAAAGAAGATACTTTTTGACAATTAAAAGTTTAAAAGAATAAAAAGTACTCCTATTCAGGACGAAAGCTAAAATTAAATCCTAAAAATTACAAAAAGAAAATAAAAGGCTTGTATTTAAATGGGTTTTATTTATTTAATTGGGTTTTTAGCTAAAAACCTTATCGATGCAATCGGACAAAAAAATGTGGTAAACAATGAAGTGCAAAGATTTTTCTTCTTCATCATTGCCATAACCAGAAGGTGACGTTATTAAAAAATGCAGCTGTACATGACCACAATAATTATCCAGTAAAACGAGGTATTGACGAAAATGCCAAGGTAATTACAGTACTGCACAAAAGTTTAGACGCACAGGCTTTTTTAATAAGTATAATTCGTAAGACATAAAAATATTAAGTTTTATTTTAGAAATATACACAATAAAAATCAGTTTTTAATTAAACTAACTCTGCTCTTCAAATTGATATAAAATATATGATAATTCGATTTTAAACTTATCTGAAAAATTGAAATTAAATAATAGCCATAAAAATGTGAGTCAAAAATTTTTGCACAAAAGTTTAGACGCACATCATTAATCTCTAATTAGAAATCGATTAATTAGCTTAAATGAATTGGTAAATATCTTAATTTAGAGATTATGCAGTAAGTGTTAGATTCATACAGTATTGCACAAAAGTTTAGACGCATGCGCATTTTTTTTAAACAAATAAATTATCAATCAATTAATTACAGAATAGAAGGCTAGTAAGGATATTTCTGTATTCTAGTAGTAGTAGTAGTAGTTTTGACTGTAGCTGGCTAGCCAGCGAGTGTGCTGATAAGGCACACTAAGACAGCTGATGTGATTGATTGCTGCTCATCCAGCAATCAATGCCTGCTTTAAAGCTGTTAACATTGGGGGCTTCAACTAATTCATTTGGCAGCGAGTTCCATATGTTAGCGGTTCTGTTGAAAAAAAAGTTATCTCTATGTTGGAGCCTCGATATTTCTTTGTGATATTTGAGGCAGTGACCTCTTCCTTGGTTTTTTGTGACATTAAAATTGTTGCTTTTTTCAACCGATTCTATTCCATGCATGAACTTGTATAATTGAATTAGATCACCTCTTTTTCTTCTTTCCACCAGATTTGGAATGTTCAAAGCCTTCAATCTGCTTTCATACGGTTTGTTTCTAATTGACGAAACAAATTTCGTAGCTCTGCGTTGAATCCTTTCAACATTCTCACAGTCAGACTTAAGAATTCGAGACCATACAGGCACCGCAAATTCCAAAAGAGGACGAACAAAAGTTAAATACAAAGATCTTAATAACTTACAATCAAATTGAGCGAATGACTTCCTGATGCGACCTAACATTTGATTTGCTTTGTTTGTAGCCTCTATCACTTGATTTTTCCATTTTAGATTTGTATTGAAAATAACTCCAAGATCTCTTTCGGTTTCTGACGTTGCTAATAGCTTACCATTAATAAAATAAGGAAATTTTTTGTTTTTATGACCATAATGCATAACCACACATTTTGATGTGTTGAAGAGAAGTAGCCAATCTTGAGTCCACTTGAGAATTAAATCTAAATCTGATTGTAGTTTCGTGGCGCTTATTTCTAATACCGTTTGCGAGAAAATTTTAGTATCATCTGCATACAACTTCACAACATTCTCTATTCCTTTAGGTAGATCATTGATATACAAAACAAACAATAGTGGACCAATCACTGACCCTTGTGGTACACCGCTAAAAATCTCAACCCAATCAGACAAAATTTCACCTTGAATAACTCGTTGTCTTCTATTTTTCAAGAAAGCTTCAATCCATTTTAATGTCAGACCATCAAAGCCATACGCTTTCAATTTAGCTATTAGTCGTCTGTGCGGAACAGTATCAAATGCTTTCGCAAAATCTAGCAGAATCACATCAACAGGAATACTTTTGTCTAGACTCATTGAGATGAAATCTAGCGTTTCCAGAAGATTAGATGTACATGACTTTTTCTTAACAAATCCATGCTGTTCTTTAGATATAATATTATTCTTATAAAGATAGTCTTCCATTTTGGTTCTTATTATGCTTTCCATAATTTTGCAAGGAATTGAAGTTAAAGACACAGGACGATAATTGCTTGCCGTTGATTTATCACCTTTTTTATACAATGGAGTAATATTTGCTGATCTGAATTGAATTGGAAGCTGACTATTCGATAATGATTCTCTGAAAATCAAAGTTAAAGGAACAGTAAAGGCTTCTGCACAGTTTTTTAGCAATAACGAATGAAGCTTGTCTACACCACATGATTTATTTTGATTCAGGTCTTGTAATTTTTTGAAAACCATTTCATAACTAATGTCATTTGGCTCAATGTCAATATATTCTGACCAGTTTTCATTAAATTCAACTTCAAAAGGAGGAAGCTCACCATCTTGTTCAATAACAAAAACATCTTGAAAACATTTATTAAGAAGATTTGATATCTCTTTCGGTTCTTGCGTTAATTCATTGTTTGACTTTTTTAATGCTTTGATAGATTCTTTGATAACTTGTTGATCATTTAGGTATTTGTACAATATTTTTGGATTCTTCTTAGCTTTTTCAACAAAATTCTGTTCATAAGTTAGTCTGGCTCTTTTTATTTCTGATGAGACTAATTTACAGATACGCTTGTAATCACTATATAGATTCATATCCTTCCATTTAGATGCACAGTTACTATATCTAAGATTCTTTTTATCTCTAATTAAGACCTTGAGTTCATTTTTTATCCAAGGTTTTGAGATACTTTTCTTTTTAGAGCCATCCGTCACTGGAATGAATCGATTACTAGCTTCGCTGACATAGAAAATTAACTCATTGTACATTTCCTGAATATTTAAATTCTCAAATAGGTGCACCCAATCAATATTTGATTGAAAATGAGAAATTTTTCCAAAGTCAGATTTATTATAAATAAATTTTTTACAGGTATATGATTCCTTACTAACCTTTTTTGAGAACAAAATTGAAAAAGATAACCAGATGTCCTTTATTAATGTTGCCAAGAACAAATTTTGTATCGATTGCATACACACTGCCAGAATGAGTCGTGAAAATCAAATCCAAAGTGTTGACAGCTTTTTCGTTTGACATTTGAAAAGTTGGGATATTTACATGCTGATATAGAAAAGTATCGTTTAGTGTCTCTCTGAATTTATGTTCGAGTCCATTTTCGTTTAAGATTTCTGACACACAGCCATTTGACCAGATGATTGATGGAAAGTTAAAGTCACCCATTATTAGAAGATCCCTATAACCTCTCTCGTCTACATAGTCTTTAGCTTGTTTGAAGACTAGATCGAAATCGTTCATATCAACAAAATCGTTTGGCCTATAAAGACAGCCAACTAAATATTTTTCACAGTTAAAATTAACTACTACCCAAATTTGTTCTATTTTACTTAAATTAAAACCTGCATCATTTAATTCAAATGAGTCGATTTTTTCATCAATGTAGAGACATACACCACCGCCTCTGCGTCCATCACTTCTGTCCTTTCTGTACAAATTGTATCCTTTAACGTTCGTAATTGAGATGCTCTTGAACCAAGTCTCACTAATTGCTACAATTTGTGGGCTATATGTTTCAATAACAACACTGAATTCATCTAGTTTATTGTCCAAAGAAGTAGCATTTAAATACATACATTTTAAAGATTCGAGACTATCTACACGTGATGGCGCTTCTGATGAACGATTATTGCTTCTTGAATTTGACGATCTGATTTCCACGGATGCCATATCGAAAGGGCGAGTCTTGTGAAAGACCATTATTTGCTTCATTTCTTTGTTTTCTCAATTGATAGTCTAAAGCTCTTTCGGTTTCAGTCAAATCTGGACTAAGATAAACAGATTTGAAAATATTTGAATCTCTCAACTTTTTCGCTGCTAGTAGTAGTGGATTTCTGTTTGCTTCTTCTTTGAGTTCAACTAGAATTGGTCCTGGTTTACTTTGGTCTTTAGATCTCAAACGTCTTGAATACGCTGGCTTGATATCACTTTTTCCAATAGTGGATAGAATTTCATTGATTTTTGCTTCATCTTCTGCTTTTTTGTCTGCTAAAATCTCTTTCTTTGATTCTGGCACACCATAAATAATCACATTTTTTTTCCTTCTATTTCTTTCATTCATTTCGCTAATGGTTGCATTTTCTACAGCTATCTGATCCGCTGGTTTTTTAGCATTTTTTGTTCCTTGTTTTACCATTTGAATCCACTTGCTACTGTTGTTGGATGAGTTTGCTGTTTTATTTGCTGCTGACAATTCAGATTTCAGTTTATTTATTTCAATGTCTTTCTCCTTTTCTCTTTCTTCTAGAAGTTTCACATGATTTGAAAGCTCCAGGACGAAACTCGAAATATTACCACACCATTCATGCAAAGTTTTCGAGTGCCCAGATACGACACCTTGTCCAAACGTTGGCCAGTTTGTTTCAAGCAAAAAAATTTGAGTCCATTTCACAAAACTGCGTGCTTTTTATTTTGGTTCACTTGTGCTTTTCCTTTCCTGAGTATTGGCTTACGTTTGCTTTTATAATTTAAAACTTTTCTTTTTTTTTTTTCTAAAACCTCGTATTCTTAAAAATTATATTCTAATTTATTAATTAACATAATTGATTAAATAAAAATGCAAAAAAAACTAGAAAGAAAAAAAAATAGCTGAATATATTAGTTAAGAAAAAATAGTGATAAAATTTCGGAAAAAAAAAATTGCACAAAAGTTTAGACGCATACGCATTTTTAGTATTTAAAATGACCACCTTTTGCATCATAACAAACACGAATACGTTTTGGCATTGATTCAACTAATTTTTTCACATATTCATCAGGTACATTTAACCATTCCTTCAGAAGTGTCGATTTTAAGTGTTCGATTGAGGTCAACTTTGTTTCTACCAATTTTGCATCAATATATGACCATAGGTTCTCGGTAGGATTAAGATCAGGTGATCTGGCACACCATGGTAAAAGGGCAATATTATTCTCATCAAAATACTCTTTAATTAGCTTTGTTCTATGTGCTGGAGCCCCATCCTGTTGAAAAAACCAAGGATCATCTCTTTGGTAAAAAATATCAACAGATGCCATTAGTTCATTTTCTAACGTTTCCTTATAATTATATTGATTAATTCGCACCTCATATATACGACAGCATCCTGTACCTTTAGCGCTGATGCATCCCCATATTCCTGCGGATCCACCACCACCTTGTAGAGTTGGTACAACAAATCTTATGTCGTATTTTTCTTTTCTTAACCTTTTTACTAAAGCCCTTGTTTTCCTATTAAACACCTCAAAATTGGATTCATCACTAAAAATTACCATTCCCCAACGTTCAACTGTCCAATTCAGTCTTTCTTTACACCATTTTAATCTTTTGATTCTATCCGATGCCGAATTAAACTCAAGGGCCAACTTTTTATTACTTATTGTAGGATTTTTTCTTACCTGTATAAATATACTATTTCGGTCCCTATAAGTAAGCTTTCTTGGTCTCCCAGGCCTTGTTGATTCCTTTGGGGTGCCATAGATATCATTATTTTTTCTTGTTGTATTCACACATTTTTCTGATACTCCTACCAATTTTGCTATTTACCTATTACTTTTGGTCTTATCTTTTAGTAGACCAATTATCTGACATCTAACTTCATTGGTAACGCATTTTTTACCCATTTTTTAACCAAGATTGCTAATATCTTCCGGGTGTAATTTAAAATGCCACAGACACTAAGCAGAAAGTTTAATAGCAATGTTTTATAAACAGTACTGCACAAAAGTTTAGACGCACAGCCTTTTTAATAAGTATAATTCGTAAGACATAAAAATATTAAGTTTTATTTTAGAAATATACACAATAAAAATCAGTTTTTAATTAAACTAACTCTGCTCTTCAAATTGATATAAAATATATGATAATTCGATTTTAAACTTATCTGAAAAATTGAAATTAAATAAAAGCCATAAAAATGTGAGTCAAAAATTTTTGCACAAAAGTTTAGACGCACATCATTAATCTCTAATTAGAAATCGATTAATTAGCTTAAATGAATTGGTAAATATCTTAATTTAGAGATTATGCAGTAAGTGTTAGATTCATATATAAAACATTGCTATTAAACTTTCTGCTTAGTGTCTGTGACATTTTAAATTACACCCGGAAGATATTAGCAATCTTGGTTAAAAAATGGGTAAAAAATGCGTTACCAATGAAGTTAGATGTCAGATAATTGGTCTACTAAAAGATAAGACCAAAAGTAATAGGGAAATAGCAAAATTGGTAGAAGTATCAGAAAAATGTGTGAGAACAACAAGAAAAAATAATGATATCTATGGCACCCCAACGGAATCAACAAGGCCTGGGAGACCAAGAAAGCTTACTTAAAGGGACCGAAATAGTTTATTTATACAGGTAAGAAAAAATCCTACAATAAGTAATAAAAAGTTGGCCTCTGAGTTTAATTCTAAGTTTAAAAATGTTAAGGTAAGTAGAGAAACAGTAAGGAGATTTCTAACTAGTAAAGGAATAGGAACTTATACAGCTCTTAAAAAGCCATTGCTTTTTAAGAGCTGTATAAGGCATTGGATAGAATCAAAAGATTAAAATGGTGTAAAGAAAGACTGAATTGGACAGTTGAACGTTGGGGAATGGTAATTTTTAGTGATGAATCCAATTTTGAGGTGTTTAATAGGAAAACAAGGGCTTTAGTAAAAAGGTTAAGAAAAGAAAAATACGACATAAGATTTGTTGTACCAACTCTACAAGGTGGTGGTGGATCCGCAGGAATATGGGGATGCATCAGCGCTAAAGGTACAGGATGCTGTCGTATATATGAGGTGCGAATTAATCAATATAATTATAAGGAAACGTTAGAAAATGAACTAATGGCATCTGTTGATATTTTTACCAAAGAGATGATCCTTGGTTTTTTCAACAGGATGGGGCTCCAGCACATAGAACAAAGCTAATTAAAGAGTATTTTGATGAGAATAATATTGCCCTTTTACCATGGTGTGCCAGATCACCTGATCTTAATCCTACCGAGAACCTATGGTCATATATTGATGCAAAATTGGTAGAAACAAAGTTGACCTCAATCGAACACTTAAAATCGACACTTCTGAAGGAATGGTTAAATGTACCTGATGAATATGTGAAAAAATTAGTTGAATCAATGCCAAAACGTATTCGTGTTTGTTATGATGCAAAAGGTGGTCATTTTAAATACTAAAAATGCGTATGCGTCTAAACTTTTGTGCAATTTTTTTTTTTCCGAAATTTTATCACTATTTTTTCTTAACTAATATATTCAGCTATTTTTTTTTCTTTCTAGTTTTTTTTGCATTTTTATTTAATCAATTATGTTAATTAATAAATTAGAATATAATTTTTAAGAATACGAGGTTTTAGAAAAAAAAAAAAGAAAAGTTTTAAATTATAAAAGCAAACGTAAGCCAATACTCAGGAAAGGAAAAGCACAAGTGAACCAAAATAAAAAGCACGCAGTTTTGTGAAATGGACTCAAATTTTTTTGCTTGAAACAAACTGGCCAACGTTTGGACAAGGTGTCGTATCTGGGCACTCGAAAACTTTGCATGAATGGTGTGGTAATATTTCGAGTTTCGTCCTGGAGCTTTCAAATCATGTGAAACTTCTAGAAGAAAGAGAAAAGGAGAAAGACATTGAAATAAATAAACTGAAATCTGAATTGTCAGCAGCAAATAAAACAGCAAACTCATCCAACAACAGTAGCAAGTGGATTCAAATGGTAAAACAAGGAACAAAAAATGCTAAAAAACCAGCGGATCAGATAGCTGTAGAAAATGCAACCATTAGCGAAATGAATGAAAGAAATAGAAGGAAAAAAAATGTGATTATTTATGGTGTGCCAGAATCAAAGAAAGAGATTTTAGCAGACAAAAAAGCAGAAGATGAAGCAAAAATCAATGAAATTCTATCCACTATTGGAAAAAGTGATATCAAGCCAGCGTATTCAAGACGTTTGAGATCTAAAGACCAAAGTAAACCAGGACCAATTCTAGTTGAACTCAAAGAAGAAGCAAACAGAAATCCACTACTACTAGCAGCGAAAAAGTTGAGAGATTCAAATATTTTCAAATCTGTTTATCTTAGTCCAGATTTGACTGAAACCGAAAGAGCTTTAGACTATCAATTGAGAAAACAAAGAAATGAAGCAAATAATGGTCTTTCACAAGACTCGCCCTTTCGATATGGCATCCGTGGAAATCAGATCGTCAAATTCAAGAAGCAATAATCGTTCATCAGAAGCGCCATCACGTGTAGATAGTCTCGAATCTTTAAAATGTATGTATTTAAATGCTACTTCTTTGGACAATAAACTAGATGAATTCAGTGTTGTTATTGAAACATATAGCCCACAAATTGTAGCAATTAGTGAGACTTGGTTCAAGAGCATCTCAATTACGAACGTTAAAGGATACAATTTGTACAGAAAGGACAGAAGTGATGGACGCAGAGGCGGTGGTGTATGTCTCTACATTGATGAAAAAATCGACTCATTTGAATTAAATGATGCAGGTTTTAATTTAAGTAAAATAGAACAAATTTGGGTAGTAGTTAATTTTAACTGTGAAAAATATTTAGTTGGCTGTCTTTATAGGCCAAACGATTTTGTTGATATGAACGATTTCGATCTAGTCTTCAAACAAGCTAAAGACTATGTAGACGAGAGAGGTTATAGGGATCTTCTAATAATGGGTGACTTTAACTTTCCATCAATCATCTGGTCAAATGGCTGTGTGTCAGAAATCTTAAACGAAAATGGACTCGAACATAAATTCAGAGAGACACTAAACGATACTTTTCTATATCAGCATGTAAATATCCCAACTTTTCAAATGTCAAACGAAAAAGCTGTCAACACTTTGGATTTGATTTTCACGACTCATTCTGGCAGTGTGTATGCAATCGATACAAAATTTGTTCTTGGCAACATTAATAAAGGACATCTGGTTATCTTTTTCAATTTTGTTCTCAAAAAAGGTTAGTAAGGAATCATATACCTGTAAAAAATTTATTTATAATAAATCTGACTTTGGAAAAATTTCTCATTTTCAATCAAATATTGATTGGGTGCACCTATTTGAGAATTTAAATATTCAGGAAATGTACAATGAGTTAATTTTCTATGTCAGCGAAGCTAGTAATCGATTCATTCCAGTGACGGATGGCTCTAAAAAGAAAAGTATCTCAAAACCTTGGATAAAAAATGAACTCAAGGTCTTAATTAGAGATAAAAAGAATCTTAGATATAGTAACTGTGCATCTAAATGGAAGGATATGAATCTATATAGTGATTACAAGCGTATCTGTAAATTAGTCTCATCAGAAATAAAAAGAGCCAGACTAACTTATGAACAGAATTTTGTTGAAAAAGCTAAGAAGAATCCAAAAATATTGTACAAATACCTAAATGATCAACAAGTTATCAAAGAATCTATCAAAGCATTAAAAAAGTCAAACAATGAATTAACGCAAGAACCGAAAGAGATATCAAATCTTCTTAATAAATGTTTTCAAGATGTTTTTGTTATTGAACAAGATGGTGAGCTTCCTCCTTTTGAAGTTGAATTTAATGAAAACTGGTCAGAATATATTGACATTGAGCCAAATGACATTAGTTATGAAATGGTTTTCAAAAAATTACAAGACCTGAATCAAAATAAATCATGTGGTGTAGACAAGCTTCATTCGTTATTGCTAAAAAACTGTGCAGAAGCCTTTACTGTTCCTTTAACTTTGATTTTCAGAGAATCATTATCGAATAGTCAGCTTCCAATTCAATTCAGATCAGCAAATATTACTCCATTGTATAAAAAAGGTGATAAATCAACGGCAAGCAATTATCGTCCTGTGTCTTTAACTTCAATTCCTTGCAAAATTATGGAAAGCATAATAAGAACCAAAATGGAAGACTTCTAGATAAAATAACTATTTTACTAGATAAAATGTATTAATTTTACTAGATAAAAAAATTAATAACTAGAAAATAAATTTAAACACTATAAAAATAAATTAACACCTATCAAAAAAAATATATTACTAGATAAAAATTGCTTTTAACTATAAAGAAATATTAATTGAATACAAAACTTATGAATCTGCTATATAAAAATATTAATTGACATTAAAAATTGATTGAAACTATTAATTGACATTAAAAATTGATTGAAACTAGTTTGAAATTTGACATCTCTTTTAATTGATTAAATGTGGTCTATATAAGTTAAAAAAGAACTTTAAGAACTCAGGTTGGGATACACAAAATATCCAGTTAAAGAATGTGAAAAACCACCGAAAAGATGGCTTAACTGTCATAAATTCAACCATACAATTCTCAGCTGTAAAGAATTGAACAAATCATGCGCTAAATGTAAGAAACAAGCTCATACGGGCGAGTGTACAAGTCAACTCGAATGTGTAAACTGTGGTGGAAAACATTCTGCTTATTACAGAGGATGTCCTAGTTATAAAGACGCTGTTAAGAGATCATTCGCTCAATTGGTCAATAACATTAATAATAATAAACAAGCTTCAAACTCACAAGACGCGCCAAGCGGATTTTATCGAAATGAGAGTGCAATGTACTCAAATGCAGTGTATGTAGCCAAGCCTTCAAGTAATAACGATAGCTGTATGCGTGAAATGGGCCAAAACATAGTTAAATTGCTGGAAATGAAAAATACAGTAGAGTCAATTGATAAACGGTTATATAAGGTTGAGGAACTTCAGACGAAAGTAGCTGAACTAAGCGGAACAGTGAGTGATTTAAGCAACAAAATAGTGCAGCTGAATAATAAAGTGAACGAGTTTAACAAAATAATGGAAAGTAATAATGTAATAGTAGGTCATTTTGTCACAGATGTTATAAGAATGGTAACTCCATCTAACAAAGCGAACAAACAATTATTTGCTCAAAAAATTCATGAACACTCATCATAAATTAGGTAATTTTTCTTTAGATGTTTTTTCGGGGTACTGCTCTAAGCTATGGGGAAATTAATCATTAAATAATGTAATTAATGGATAAAGAAAAAGATGAGAATTGTTTTAAGTTTTTACATTGGAATCCTAACTCTATAAATAACAAAATATGTGAATTTTTATCTTTTTTAGAACTTTACCTCGCCTGAATTAGTAGCAATTAATGAAACAAAATGTAATGATGTATCATTTAGAAAACTTTTTGCTATTCATAAACTTGAAGGGTATAAAATCGAACATAAAGAAAGAAAGAATGGCCAAGGTGGAGGGGTAGCTTTTTTAATTAAGGAAAATGTCAACTATAGTCTAGAAAAAGAATATGATTCGTTCGAATTAGAGTTACTATGTCTAAAAATTAACTTAAAAAACTCAAATTTTTTAGTTTTTTCGTACTACAACCCTCCAAACATCGAACTAAAAAAAGAATTTTTCGAAAAATTGTATGAAAGTAAAGTAGATTTTGTTTTAGCAGGTGATTTAAATTCCAAAAGTAAAGCTCTAAATTGCGTAGAAAAAAACCCAAATGGTTTTTTTTTAGACAAAATTTTATTAAATAGTAATTTTTGTGTTTTAAATGATAAATCTCCAACTCACTGTCATTTTACAACACAAAAAGAGGATATTTTAGATCTTTTTATTGCTTCACCTTCTTTTTACAGCAAAAAAGTTGAATTTTCAAGTCTAAAAAAACATGATATGGGCAGTGACCACTATCCTGTTTTACTAAAACTCAAATTTAAATTTGATTTATATGAAAAAGATATTTATAATTTAAAAAAGTTGGATCTTAATAAGGCCGAGTGGGATAAGTTTAGAGGGCTTCTACCAAAAGAAGTCCCAAATGAAATTAAAAATAATTTAGAAAAATTTAACCAGTTTATAACGGAAAGCGTTGTTTATGCTGCGACAAATTCAATTCCTACCTTTAAAACTAGAAATTTTAAAAAAACATTGCCATACTATATTCTGAAATTAATTGATGAAAAACATAGAGCAAAAAATCGTCTTAAAAAACACAACAATCCAGAAAATAAAGCACGTTTTAACCTTTTTACAAAATTAGTTCGGGAAGAAATTGCAGCTTTTAGAGACAAAAATTGGCAAGATTTTCTCGATAAAATAAATAAGAACGTAGTTTCTTCAAAGCACTTTTGGCGAAAAGTTAATAGGAACAGGAATGATTCTAAAAAATTATCAAAGAATGGTCAATTTCCTAAATTAACCTATGATGGCAAAGAGTATAATACAGAGATGGAAAAAGTTGAGCTATTTGGTAAGCTATTGGAAGAAACATTTAAGGACAAAAACTTAAATAATTATGATAACAAACATAAGGAAAAGGTTGAAGAGGAGGTAGCTAATTATTTGACAAAGGAGAGAAGTAACGAAGCTAGCTTTAAAATATCTGAGTAAGAGCAAGCAATAAATAAATTAAATATAAGTTCAGCACCAGGTCTAGATAATATCCATAATTTAAACTTAATAAACTCTTCTGATGATTTTAAAAAACTAATTCTGGACTTGTTAAATTTGTCTGCGAGAACAAATGCGTTGCCTAGCGAGTGGAAAATTGCAAGAATAAGCATGATCCCCAAAAAAAAAGAAAATAGCCCAAGTCCTAAAGACTATAGACCAGTTAGTGTCACAAGTTGTTTAGGTAAATTGTCGGAAAGACTTGTCTTAAAAAGGTTAAACACGTTTATTGAAGAAAATGAGCTGATAATTAAACAACAATCAGGGTTTAGGAAGCATAGACAAACTAGGGATAATTTATTTCATTTTATACAAAAAACAATTGAAGCATTCGAAAGAAAAAAGAAAGTTTGTACCATTTTTTTCGATATTCAGGCAGCATTCGACAAGGTCTGGCATAAAGGTCTTCTTTATAAAATGATCAAAATGAATATACCGATTGATCTTATTTTATGGTTAAGAGCATTTTTAGAAAATAGGAAATTTTTCGTTAATATTAGAAATACACAATCAAAACTTTACGATATAAAAGCAGGAGTCCCACAAGGAGCAGTGTTAAGTCCTTTACTTTTTTCGATTTATATAAATGACATACCAACTAAATATAATAAAACAAAAGTTATTCGCTACTTTTTGCGGACGATCTAGTGTCTTATTTTATCTTTAATAAGTACAATAACATTCAAAAAATGATAAATGGTTATATTAGGAACAAAGAACAGTGGCTCTCACTGTGGCGCTTAAGTATGGCAGCAGAAAAATGCAATTATATAATTTTTTCAAGTACGAAGAAAAATCTGACCAAAAAATTGAAGTTTAAAATGTTTAATAGAGACCTAACACCTTCAGATAACATTTGTTTTTTGGGTATCAGATTCGATCATAGTTTGAGTTTCAAAAATCAGGTAGAATTTCTTAAAAAAAATTGCCAGCAGCGACTTAATTGCTTGAAAATTCTTTCGCATAAATCGTGGAAATTGTCTAAAAATACCTTAAAACAAATCTACTTTGCTCTTGTACGATCGGTTCTAGGCTATTCTTCGGTAATTTTACCAAGATTGTCTGCAACAAATCTAAAAAATTTACAGAGAATTCAAAATTGTGCTATTAAGGTAATTTTAAAGCTAAATTATCGGGAAAACACTCAAAACATTCATAGAATAGCAGGCATTAAAGTTCTAGAGGATAGATATAGGGAACTAAATGAAAATTACTTAAGCGATTCGATTCAGAATAAAAATCCATTAATTAATGATTTAATAAACGAATACAAACTATTCAAAAGAGGTAGAATAAATAAACTTAAATTCGATAATTTTCTTGGTAACCTAAAAGTGTAGCAGTAAAAGAAAAAATAACTAAAAGAAACATTGCCTAATTTGTCTTATATTTTTTTTTTTTTTTTTTTTTTCTTCTTCTATTTTATTTTTTTAGTTCTTTTCTTGTTTTGTAATTATAAAAAAAAAAAAAAAAAAAAAAAAAAAAAAATACTTTTTTATTTTTTGTAAATATTCCGTTTTTTTTTTTTATGTTCTATTCTTCTTTTTTTCGTATTTAATAATTTTATTTTATATTTCTTATTTTTGTTTTTTTGAAACATTTTATTTAAGCTTGGCAAAGGAGCGAAAGCTCGAGCCAATATTTATTTATTTATTTAAATAAAGACGTTTATCATCATCATTAAGAACTCAAATTAAAGTTTTAGTTTCAAAAATGAGCTCTGATGAAAGCTTTTCTTCAATAAGCTCTGACAGCTCCACAGAATCCATCAATGATTCTGACACCGAGACTTACGAGATTGAACCTAGACACACGTGACCAACGGTAAGTCAAATTCTTTTATTTTTTTTCTACTTATTAATATAAAATTATATCAATTTGTATTTTTTTCTACTTATTAATAAATATATCTAGTCAAAATAATAATTTTTATCTTTTATTTGAATATCTAGTAAATTTAATACCTTTATCTAAAATAATTAATTCAATGCCATTTAATATAATAATAGTCCTATTTATAGGAGTTAGGATTGCTCACACAATTTTAAATTAAATTTTTTTTATTCATTAAATAAAAAATTAACTTGACATGTTTTCAAAATCAAGTCAGTGACTTATGACGAGTAAAAAATTTTCAAATCAAATTTTTTTTTAAAGTTAAAAGATTTTAATTTAAATATTTTTAGAGAAAAAGGTGAAAAATGATATGGATCATAATAAGTTCAAAATTAACCTAATCTTTTCGAAAAATATAAGTTTGAAGGATATCTATTCATGAGTAAAACTAATCTCAACTTCAAGTCAACTCAAATATTATAAAAAAAGGCTTAATGATTTGATTTTGACTTAATTTTTTTTTTAACAACTCTGATTTTAAATATCAGATATGAAATCGGTTAATTGTGGATGATGTGAAGTTAAATTCACTCAAATAAAAATGGCTCAAAAAATTTTTATTTAATAAATGATTTGTAAAATATTGATTATTTTTAATTTTATTTCTTAGACTTTATTCAGCATTAAGAAAACGATATTTTAAAGTAAAAATAAAGATGTGATTGTTAAAAGAACAGCTAGATTAATTAAAAAGAATTAAATTTGTTTATTTTTTATTTTTTTCTTAAATTTCTTTTTTATAATTAAATAAATTTTTATAAAACATTAAAATTTTTTTTCTAATAAAACTGACTCAAACTTTTTTTGGTACTTGATAAAATATAATTGGGTACTGAGTGTAATATAAGCCTATATAAACTTTTTTATTAATTAATATCTTTTGTATTGATTAAAGCATTTGCTTGCTTTACTTATGTATTAAAATTTGGAAAAATTACTGCATTTTATTAAAAAATTTTTAATTAAAATAAGTAACAATAAAAATAATAAACTTAATTAAATGATTTTTTTAATACGAATCTTGTTAATTCCATACACAAAAAGAACATCAACTGAAGATAATCTTGTCGTCTTATTCATTGTTAAAACTGCTAATAAAATGAGTAAAAATTTAGAATTTTAGAAAAAGTACAGCTTTATTAAAATAGATTTGAATTAAAAAAAATGATCTTCTTTATTTTATATATTTAATTTTCTTCAAAAAATCCATTTAAATTAATCTAAAAATAATTAAATGTTGATTTTAATTAATAATTTAGGAAAAACTTTTTAAAAGGTTGTACCTAAAAAAATGGTCCTGTTGTTTTAAGAAAAAAAGGCTATGAACCGTAAAAACCGGATCCATATTTTTGACTTCATATAAAATCGATTTAAAAATAATAATTTGTTAAGGAAAGAGTATGATGTTTTATATAATATTTATTGGAATTGAATAATATAAAAAGGATCAACTATAAATACTAATAAAATAGGTTATTCTAATATTAGATCATAAACTAGTTATCGGATAGATAATTAGATCATTAAACTAGTTTTTGGATAGACAATTAAAGAATGACCTTATATTATATTTGACAGTTTCCCCCCCTTTAAAAAAAAATTATCGTCCCGAAATTTTTAGTCATTTTCTAACTCAACACGATATTTAACCAAATTATTCCGTTCAATTTGAATAATATCATCAATGTTTGTTAACATAACTTCTTCTGGTGCGGTGTTGTTTACTTCATTGATTTTAATTTCGTTTAGACTTTCAGATTCTTTGACTTCAGTTTTTTCACTTTTGTTTTTCTTTTTATTTTTGTTCTTTCTTTTATTTTTGTTCCTATTTTTAAAGTTTATAAACATTCTAATTGTTCTTTTAAGAAGATAAAATTTTAGTATTAAAATAGACGTTAATATTGTAATAATTGCTACTATAATGTAAACAAAATTATGTTTAAATGATTTTAATGATGATTCAAATATTCTTGTAGCTTTTGTCCAAATTGCTTGTTTGTTTTCATTTTTCAACACGTTTGGTTCACTGAGTGAATCGGTGACGAAATTTTCTTCTTTTAACATTTCTTCTTCTGATCAAAATTGTCAATAATTTCTTTTGAATGAATAAACTTTATATTCTTAATTGTTTCATATGGAATTAATTTTATGTCTTCTTTAAATGCTATTTGTTTTAAAATTGCTTTCTGGTTGATAAGTTGAATATATGAGTTAGTGTTTGGAAGAATTATGTTACGAATAGTATCACATTTTCTACGTCTTGCAATTCTACTCAATATACCATTATTAGTTAAAAAACCTTTAATAGTTATATTTTTGTAGATAAAGTTAATTTGAGCATCATAGTAACACTCTTTTGGGTTAGATACCAATTTTATTTGATTAATTTCTACACATTTACTTACTAATAATTCGCCTTTGTTGTTATATATAACCATCTCTTTTCCATCAAGATTTTCAATAACAAAAAATTCGTCAAGTTGCTTCTCGTAGAATTGAATCATTTGATTAAACAAGCTACATAATCTTTCGTTTGTTTGTCTATTTATTTTATTAAATATTGAGAAAATCCAATAAGATTTATAGTCGAAATCGGCAACTAATAAATGTTCTTTAACATTAAGATTGATGTTCTTTGATATTTTTAAATTAGCTGTATTTGCATCAGCTGTCAAGTATATTCCTTCGGTTGTTCTAGTAAGATTCATTTCACATTTATTATGAAAAAATTGTTCAGTTAATTGAAATAATAAGTTTGATCTTGTAGAATATGCGATGTTATTACTAATATTAAAGTTTTCTTTACGGATTAATAGAAATGGGCATTTGCTTATAATTGTTTTATCCCAAATATATGTTTTTGGAAAGTTAATACAATAAAAATCATACGGCATGCAACCAAATTTCCCTTTAAAGATTTGTTTATTTAAATCATTACCTAGGATCATTTTCTTGTAAATAAAACAGTGAACGCTTTGGCTTGTCAATTCGTTGAAGTATTCATATTTTTCTTCTGGTTCATTGATTGAATTACAAATGTCGTTTTCACAAATAAGTTCCTGATCTTCACATTTCTTACTTAATACCATTATTTGACATTCTTCTTTAGAAACTATAAGTTTTTGTTCTTCACGCAATTTTTTTGGTATATTCCAGAAATTTTTCCAAGTTTTTACTGTTATTCTCGATTTAGTGCAAATGTATCCGTATCCCTCGATAACATAGTCTTTTTCTCCAACATTAAATATTCTTTATTTTGAGTGTCGGTTGTATCATGAAATAGATGGCACGATTCTTGTACGTGAACTAGAGGTGAATTATCATTAGTCATACAAAAACGAAATCTATCATTTAAATTTTGACAAAATAATCGAGGTATCAATACTAGTAAAAATAGTAAGGGCATCCAAAGTCTGTTTAGGTTAAATGACCAGTTTACTTTTTTTTTAAGTTTTTGGTCATCTTCAACTACATAAATATGAACTTTAATGTCCTTAAATGTTTCGATCAAATTTGTTTTTATATAAGACCACTGTTCACTATCAAATTTGTATCTATTTATAGCAATTCTTAGTGTTTTGTTATTTTCGATTATTTTTTTAAGACCTTTAAAGCATTTGACAATTATCTTTCGTGATATATCATTAAAATTAGATGTTATTATTAAATTTGTTTGGTTATTTTTACTATCAAAAATGCAATTACCTTCTTCAGGCTTTAACTCACTTATTGATATATCATTTTTTGTTTTCAAATCGACAAACATATATTCATCAATTAAATTTAATTGATTCTTGGTATTTCTTTGTATTTAAAAAATTGATTCCTTAATAACGCAATTTTTGAAGATTCCGATACTTTTTTGTTATATTCATTAACTATTTCGGTTGAATCAAATTCATTTTCAGAAATCCATTCATTTTATTCTTCAGGATAGTTTTTCCATTTTATCAAATATTCTTTTATACCATGTCTTATCCTATGGTTAAGGATTCGCTCAATTTCACTATGATTATTATCATTTTCTTCGGAATCGATTAGTTCTGAGTCTCGTATTAATTTAAGTTTGTTTACTGGATAATTTGACGTGAGTAATTTATTATCTTTAGTTTTTAGCTTATAGTTGCCACTTTTGGTCACTTCATGAACCATAAATGGTCCGTAAAATTTAGGATCTAGTTTTGATAAAATACCTTGAGCTCTTATCATTACTTTACTACCAGTTTTAATAAAATCTTCTCTTATTCTAGATTCATTACTTTTATTTTGAGTTTTTAGTTGTCTGGCTTGAGCTTTCAAAATTTGTTGTTTGCATTAACATGTTTATTTTCAAATAACTCTTTTAATTCCAACGAACGTTTAAATAAAGATTCAATTTCAGATTCTCTATCTTGTTTTTTCCAATCTTCAAAAATTTCCATTTTTCGGCCAAAAACTAATTCAAATGGTGTTTGATTTGTTGATGGATGGATTCTCGAACGATATGCAAGCAATACGTAATCAATCCATTTATCCCATTCTTCAGGGTTTTCTTGACTGTGTTTGCTTATGCAATCTGTATTAGTTTTGTTAAAATTTTCAACCAGACCATTTGTGCGAGGATGGTATGCTGAAGTTACCCTTCTTTCAGTGCCAACTAACTGGCAAAGTGCTAGGATAACTTTGTTTATGAATTCTAGTCCTCGATCGGAAAGAATTTCATGTGGAGCACCAAATAAGCTTATATATTTAAATAAGCATAATGCAATTTCTTCGGCTGATTTACTTCGTATAGGAAAGGCGACTGGAAATTTTGATAGGTATTCCATTATTACACACAAACCTTTGTAACCATCTTGTGTAACTAGAAAACCAAATTGTAAGTCAATACTAACTCTTTGAAAGATGTAGTCAATATTTAAGCTTTTTGCAAAATGTTCAATAACTCTTCCTCGGTTACGTTGTAAACATTTAACACATTTATTTAACATTTTCTTAATTTGTTTTAGCATGTTTTCCAATAATACTTTCTTTTCAGTCTTTCGTATGTTGTTTTATCATCGAAATGTCCGATTAAATGTTCAAGCTCAATAAGCTGCTCTCTTTTATCAATTCTAGGAACCATTTTATCAAAATAAGGAAAATCTTCATTTTCTCTGTACCAGATTTGATCATCATGAATTACTAATTTCACTCCAAGTTTGATAATTCTATTTTTTTCATTTCGAGATAGTCCAGGTTCTATTTCACCCGTTACTAGATAATGCATTAACGGACCATCTTCATAAAAATCTAATCTCTTTGAAGATCTTTCACTATCAGGAATTTGTTCTTCTTCGCTCTCAGTATCATCGTCTAATTCTTGTTGTTTAATGGTCTGACTGGATTCAAATTTCTCTAAAGCTTGGACTTGAATTGGTCGACTAAGAGCATCAGCATTGGTATGCTTTTTTCCAGGTCGATGTTTTACTTCAAAATCGAAGCCTTGAAGAAATATTGCCCATCTAGCTAAACGTCCAGTTGGTTCTTTTATATCTTAGAACCATTTTAACGCTACGTGGTCGGTTATAACTAAGAATTTTGTTAGATATAGATAAATTTAAAATACTTAATAGCCCAAACAACAGCTAAACATTCTTTTTCCGATATACTGAAATGTAATTCACTTCCTTTTAAAAGACGTGATGCATAACATACGACGTGTTCTAGTCCTTTGTTATCGTCTTGAGCTAAAATTGCACCTAATGCAACATTTGACGCATCAGTTATTAATTTGAAGGGTTTTGATAAATCTGGTTGTTTTAAAATTGGATCGCTTATTAATTTATTTTTTAATAGTTGAAATGAATTTCTACATTCTTCTGTCCAATTCCATTTCTTGTCTTTCTTGAGTAGTGCGTAAAGTGGTGATGCAATTTTTTGCAAATTCCTTGATAAATCGTCTATAAAATCCTGGTAATCCAAGAAATATTTGAAGCTCTTTTGTATTACGCGGCTCTAGATAATTGTTTATCTTCTCAATTTTTTCTGGATCTGTTTGTATCGAGTCTTTGGAAACGATGTGTCCTAAAACTTTTATCGATTTTTCGAACCAGCTACATTTTTTGGATTTATTCGTAAATTATTTCTCTCAATGCTTTGAATACTTGTATTAAATGTTTTATATGCTCTTTGGCATTGCTTGAAATAATAACTATATCATCGAAATAAACCTGTGCGAAGTTTAAATGTCTAAAAACCTTATTCATGACTCTTGAAAATTCAGCAGGAGCATTTTTTAATCCGAAAGGCATTCTTGTAAACTCAAAATGTCCATCTTGTGTAGTAAATGCAGTTTTTTCTATTGAGTCGTTTTCCATTTGAATTTGCCAATATCCAGATTTTAAATCAATGGAAGAAAAAACTGAAGCACCACTTAATTTATCCAATATATCACTAACGCGTGGAATAGGAAAATGGTCTTGTTCAATTACTTTGTTTAATTTTCGATAGTCTACACAAAAACGCCATGAACCATCTTTCTTCTTCACTACTATTGCTGGTGCACCCCAAGCACTTCTTGATGGTCTTATAATGGCATTTTTTTGCATTGCGTCTATCTCTTGTTTCATTATTTCTCTCTCAGCTTAAGACGCACGATATGGGTATGAATAGACTGGTTTTTCACATGTTGTCCTAATTTTGAATTTAGTCGTAATACATGGTGTTTGTAAATCTGACAAATCTGTTGCAAAAAACATCTAAATTTTGTCAATCAATTTTTTAAAATCTTTTTCTATATCAACATTATATCCTTGGATACTAAAATTTAGATAAGTCTTATCTTGATTTAATTCATACGAAAAATCATCATCATCAAATGGATCTATTTCGTTCAAATTTTCGTCTATATTTTCGTCTAACTCTTCAATCCTTCCAATTGTATGGGTATATTTTGTAAATCTATCAAATTTTTGTACACATTTATTTTGGTTAATTTTAATAATTTCTGATTCATCACCAAACCATACCAGTTGTCTACTTAACCAAGTACCAGCATCTGCCATTATAAGCCAATCTGCTCCAAGTAAAACATCAGTAAAACAGTATGGTACAATTGCTAATTCCAATTTTATTATTTTTCCAAAAGTTTCAATATCTACTTTTTTTGTTATTCTTGACTCAAAAGATTTGCTTCCAATTGGTTTTATAATGTAAACATTTTTGATATATCTAATTTTAATCTTTGAAAAGCCTTTTCAGAAATGACTAATCTTTGTGCACCTGTGTCTATTAGCATTTCAGCGTTCATTCCATTAATAGTTCCTTTAATTATTAATTCGTTTTGTTGTCCATAATTTTTTAAGCATCCAATTCGTACTGCACTTATATCCATTTCATCATCATCGACGCTTATTTTTTGCAAATAGTCTCGCTTATTTTCGTTATTATATTTTCTTTTATCACTTCTGTAGTATTTTCCTTGTCCATTCTTACCATTATACTTATATTTTTGTTGATTCTCTTGTGGTCTCTTTGAACTATATTGATCATATCTTTTTTCATGATAATTTCTAGGAATTTCGTTTTTTATCTTATGATTCTGGAATCTTTTTCTCGCATAACAATCTACTTTAAAATGTCCTGGTTTACCACAATAGTAACATTTTGAAATATTAGTTCCTTGACTTCTAAACGCATTGATTCTATCCTCTCTATTTTCTTTCTTTAGAACATTATTTCGTATAAAATTGCCCAACTAAATGCTTGATCAATGGTTTCTGGTTCTCTCATATTTAAATAACCTTCTATTTCAGGCCTAATATTAAACTTAAACAACCTTATTTTCATTTTTTCATCAATATCACTAGTCTGATTTAGACTCATTTGAAACTGGTTAATATACTCCTCTATTGAACCATTCTGTTTCATTCTAACTAACTTTTGATCACAATATCATCAATATTTTTGTTTTTGAACCTTTTTAAAAAATTCTTGTTTAAATTCTGTCCAAGTGATTTTTGGATTTGCTTTTAGAATAGCCTTATAAACCTGTTGAGCGTTTCCCTTACAGTATGAACCAGCATAAAAAAATTTTTTCACTCTTAGGGATATTTGCATTCCTCAAGTTTATATCTAAACTAAATAACCCACTTTCTACATCCTCAGAAAGCTTTCCTTCAAAATAGGTTGAGCTGAATTAACCGGATAACAATAAAATTATTCAAATTTTTTCTCCAGAAAAATATGGTAAAAAAGGTGAAAGGAAGTTTAAAAAGTAAAACATAAACATAACTAAAATTTAAATATCTTCAAAGAAAAAATAGGTTTCATTAATTTACTAATAATTTCTAGAAAATAATTTAAATCTTTTGATCAAATTTGAAAAATGAAATTTGATCAAAAAATTTTCTTTGCCAAAACAAACTTATAAAAATAAAAAAAATAAATAATTAAAAATTTTCTAAAAATTATTAAATAAACTAATAACAAAATTTTATTGTTTTGAAAATAAATTTTAATTTGTTTTTGTTTTACTTATTTTACTTACTTTCACCTTTTTTAAAAGCTTAATAAAAATTACCTTAATTACTACTTTTTTACGTAGTTTTCCGTAAAAATTACCAAAAACTTCAAGCTCAAATTAATAATGTATAAATGTATATTAGAGCATTAGTGCCTTTAATAGTTAATAATATTTTTTATATAGAAAATTTTTCGTATGTTAAACAATTTGCTTATTCATTTAAATATATTATAGAAACATAAATTTTTTTGGTGACAAAAATACAATAGTTTGAAAAATAAATTATTCCCATCAAGAAATATGTTTGTGAATTAACTTTCTTTATTTAATGAAGTTTTTTTTCTTTTTTTGCATTGCCTAAGTGACGTTTATTGAAATAAATGTTAATAACCACAATAATATTTAAAATCGCTTTGATCCCTAAACTTCAATTTTTCAAAATGTTACTGTAAAATAAATTGAGAGAACAATGCTGAAATTTTATCATTTATCAATTAATGAGAAAAAGCTTTTTAAATTTGAACAAGTTGTTGTATCAAATTTATTTTGAGGAAATTTGAGATAAAAATAAATATGACTTATACTATATCCAATTTGCATATTTAAAAAGTAGAATTATAAAACCTAAGGATTATTTCTAATGAAAAATTAAAAATTTTTTTTCAATGGATTGTTCTATTTCAGTTTAATTTGGTTTTGAAAAAAAATAAAATATTTTCAACTACACTAAAAAATGAATGCAAGCTTCAACGCTTAGCCATTTTTTTTCATAAAAATAAATTTTAATATTGTTTGTCTAGATCCGGATCTAAGTGAAGTTGTAGAAAAAATTGCTTGTATTTTTTGCTTGAAAAGTGTACGATTCGAATAAAAACAATAAATTTTGAGCTAATTTTTTGTTTTAATTCAAATCCAGATATCTTAAGAAATTTGTTTATTGTCAAACTTAAATTTTTTTAACATATTCTTTTTATATCTTTAATTAATGTTGCAAACAAAAAGCAATAAAACTGATAAAGAGTCTAAGTTAATCATGACTCGTTTGATTTATTCAACATCAAAAATTGAATCCTTTGTGGTCGAATTAAGAGTGAGAGCCTCAAGACCATATGTGAATTTAGATAAGCAATATGTTTTGTAAATAAATGATTTGGATTTAGGTGAAGAGAAAGGACTATTTTAGGTAGAAGATACGAAATTCCAAAAAAGCTGCTCCGAACTTTTTAAAATTTATAACTGCCTGTGTTTAAGGTCAAGATTAGAATCTATAATGAATCCTAAGTATTCTAACTGATTTTCTTCTTTAAGTTCGGATTCATTAAGGTGAAATACCGACTTAAATAATTGAATGCCAAAGTTAACAACTTTTGTTTTAGTAGGGTTAAATTTTATTCTCCATTTATTCCCATAAGACCCACAAATATCCAAAAGCGTTTGTAGATGGTAGTCAACTGGGCTTATTAAGATTATATCATCTGCATAGACAATGATAGAAACATTAAGATTTTTATAAAGAGCTCCAAGCTCATTGTTAAGGCATTCTATTATTAGATCATCGATATACTATATGTTAAAAAGAAATGAAGATAAAATAGCTCCTTGTTTTACACCAGTGTCAATTTTAAAGGGTTTTTTTGTTAGATTATTTAGAAGAGATAAAACAGCTAGTGCTGAGTTATAATAAATCCTAAGCAATACCCAGTAGGAAGTATGCAGTCTCTTTAATAGTTTATAGAACAAGCCATCACGCCATATTTTGTCAAAGGCCTTTTCTGCATCTAAAGATGCTATCCTACATCCAGAGCCCCTATTGATGTAGTTAAGAGTTGTTTCTTTCAATACAAAAATGGCATGGTTACATGGGGTTTTTTTTCCTAAAACCAAATTGGTTATTACTAACTTTATAAAGCTCAGGGGAGTAAATTAGAATTAGTTTTTCTAGGATTTGAGCAAAGCAGTTTGAAATAGAAATAGGTATTATATTGTTTAGATCATAGCTGTTTTTCAAGTTGTCTTTTAGAATAGGATTAATTTTTGGAGTATTAAAATTTTTTGGGATCTTATTGAATAGTAGAAGTTGGTTGAAGAATTCAAGTAGAATTTCATGAAAAACCAACAAAATTAACATTTTTTAAAAGGTTATAGGAGATTTTGTCAAAGTCAGTTTGTGAAATTCCTTATAAAAATAGTCAACATATTCTGAAGGAGCATTAGCTCGGTACAGATAAACAAATAAATAAATTGTAACAGCCAAACAAATTAAAAAAAAAAAACTAGATTCAAATCAACTTCACTATACTCAATAGCTGTACACTGTACATGCAATCAGTAGATCAGACCAAATCAAGTGAAAGCATATTACTCAATCCTTAAGACGAAACTCTTAATGATGCGGATTCATTTCCATATCAAAAAGTATTAAACGAGTCTACCAGAGATAAGAGGTAAGAATAATGAATTTTAACTTCCTGAATTTTTGATAATTTTAAAGAAATTGAATCAAGAGTACAAAACGTTGAGATAAATGGGAATTTTTGGGAGCTAAAGAGCAAACAAAATGGTATTAGTCGTTTTAGAATTAATCGATGATAATAGATGCAAATTCAAAGAATCAGAAGAGACACATTCGAATCATCCGGAACAACACAGTCCAAAAAAGATAGTCGATCTGGAAATTATGTCAAAAATTAAAGAGCTGCACGCTTTGGGTATCAAGCCACAAGGGATTATCAGCAGAAAAAAAGAGGTTTTTATTACCCAAATGGCTGTACTAAGAAAAAAAACTAAAATTTTTTGGTTATTTTTTTAATTTTTTTTTACTAATAATTTTTTTTTATTGAGTAAATGGAAAAATCTATTTTTTTTGGTATTCTAACTATTTATATTTATTTTTAATAAAAAAATCGACACAAAATTAATATTATTATTTTTTGATATATTTATGTTTTTTTTATTATTTCTGTGGAATTTTTACCAAAAACATTGGCACAAATAATATGAGTCTTTTCTTATAGGGTTTCCGAATTAAGATTTATTTATTTTCCCTCAATGTCTGGATAATTATAACAACTTCTTTTTGTTCTTGGTAATATAAAAAATTTAGGAGTCTGCATCTTTTTTCATCATTCTTTGAACTAATATTTTGAATTATTGAGGTAAGATGCAGAATGGTGAGTATCGTTAAGTTTTAAGTCATTTTTAATAACAATATATATTATTATGTTTAAAATTTGAATTTTAGCCACCTAAAAAATTCAAAAGGGAAATTAAATAATCTTTTAAAAAAGATTATTAAAGTTATTTTTTTATTGTTTTGCTTTTGTTGTAAATTATTTTTTTATCTAAATTAAAAAAATTTGTCAAAAATAAGTTCAACACTACAAAATTATGGAAATTTTTTTTTTGACGTTCATCATCACCAAAAGAAAAACAAACTTCCGAATTTTGACCAATTCAGTAAACAAATGATTTTGAATTAACGAAGAAGAAGCAGTAAACAGACCAAATTTTTTTTTTCTTTTTCATGTATTGATTTTTAATAAATTTTTATTAATATTCTTTCTTTTTGTTTTGCTATAATTCTAAATTTATTCGCAAATATATATAAAACAAAGAAATGTGATCAAGGGTCTTTTAATTTCTAAAAACATAAATTAAGATAAAAAAATTTTGTTTGAAATAAAATTAAGTTTGGAATAAATTAAAAAAAATAAAATTATAAAATTCCTTTGATTTTTTATTGAAACGAGCAATTTTCATAGTGCTAGGGATAAAGCAACAAAAAATTTGAAAAAAATAATTTAAGTAATTTAACAAAAAAAAAATTTTACTTTTTTAATTTTCATCACAACTAATTTTCATCATAACTGCCTGTCAATCATTGATCCTAAAAATGAACCTAAAATTTTTCTGACCAACTTTGAGACGTCAAAAAAATTCTAACATTTTGTCAACAAGAATATGCTTGACATTCATCTAATAAAATTAACTAGCTCGATTAATTTAAAAATAGAAAATCATTAAAAAATAATTATTCTTTTTATTAAATTAATTTCCCAAATTCAATATGAATTTTTTAGTTTATTTTTTATTTAAAGTAAAAAAAATGATTAATGAGAACAATATTAAAATTTAAATTTTTGATTACTTTATAGACGTCTACTAATTTAAGAAAACAAATTATAATTTTAACATCAAAATTATCTAACTTGTGATTTTCTAATTAGAAATGAACAAGAAATAGAGAGAATCAAATTTTTCAAATTACTTAGACAACGTAATTCAAACAAAAACCAATCAACCAATGTTCAAATTGTTCAAAACAAAATCACGCTCCAACAATTTGGCTCCCCATTACATTCTCAGTCCAAATAGTGACCTCCATGAAAGCGCCAGCCTCTGGTTCACCGAACCACTGGCCAAATTTACATCAAAAAATTTTGCCAAACTGGCGACTTCGAGCTTGCTGCCGAACAGGCCGATTTCGGCTTTGTCGTAAAATTCAAGTCAACCAAACCATTCACCCAAGCTGATTTTTATCAAAAGAGCTGACATTGCCGGAAAACTCAAGGTAAAAAAATGAGGAGCACAAAATTTTCAGAATAAAAGAAATACTCATTTTGAACTCCACTTCCGCCGAACAACTTTAGCCATGACGAAATAGAGTGCGAGGTGTTGATGAATGACCAAGATCTGAAGCCCTCAGCTAGCTTACCACCATCAGCTCTGCGCTAAACGCGTCCACCAGCTCGCTATCGGCCTCGACCAGCAGCGAGGCCATAGCCAAAAATGCCACCAATATTGGCACTAGGTTTGAAAGAAATTCTCATCGAAATATACAAATATTCCAGGGAAAATTCGGGCTCTTTCTATTTTAGCTATACTTATGACTTGACTAATTCCTGTGGAGCGTCAGCAAGAACAATTTGAAAGAGGTGCCAAAAAAGGCAGTTTAGACTGGCGCTTGGCTGATGAGAGATTTTTTTGGAATAAATATTTACTGATGGATGTGCTAGAGATAGATTCAAATGAGGAGTTTGTAACGCCTGTTATTCAGGGTTTTGTTCAGTTGGAGCAGCAAATTATCAATTCAAACAAAGAGTGGGTCCGAATAAGGAAATAAAGGCACCCGATCCGCTTAGATTGGCACTAATTTCAAGACGCAGCAGGTACAGACTGGTAAGTGGTTGTTTTTCAAAAAGTTTTGGTTAATTTCTTTTCGGCATTTTGGATTTTGGAAACTAAGAACCAAAAAATATTTTAAAATTATACAATTTTTTACTAATGTGAATTTTACAGAATGGTACAAGCTTTAATCACTTAAATTAAGTCTGCAAAGCACTAATTGTATTAGAAAATCATTAATATTAAATTGCAGAGTTAGTGCACAAACTAAATTGGACATAAATTTGGGTGGTGCAAAGTCTGTATCATCTGATACATTTTTTTAGAACAATTTTTAGACTCGTAGTAAAAAGTTTTATAGTTTTAAAATTTTGGAAATTTTTACATATTCATATTTTTTGTTTTTTGTGCAATATTTCAGAAAATTTGTAAAAAAAAATTTAAAAAACTATATTTAGCTATCAAAATGAAAATCAAAAATTTTATTTTTGCACAAAAAATGTATAAATATGAAAATGTGAAAATGTAAAATTTAAAAATATTAACATCATGCCAAAATTTTTGTTTTTGCTCTTTATTCCAAAATTCATATTGCCATTGCGAGTTTAATTATGCTTGGAAAACTCAAATTATTAAAAAGAATTTTTTGTATTTAAGAAAAAAAAAAATTCTTACAGTGATGTTCCGCTTTTTGTAATTTACCTTATTACGTAAACAATTGTAAATTTTGGTAAATTTGCAAAAGTAAAAAACACCACTGTAATTTTCTCAGTCAATCATCCTTAAATCGGCAAATGGAAGTTTAAAATAAAATTTTAAGATCAGAACGATCATTTAAGATTTTAAAACTTAATTAATCTAATGATTTTGATAATTTTTAAGAAATATATACTAAACATTACTAGACATGTCTAATAATGGTTCATTATCAAATTAATCTCATTTTTCCACTTAATTAAATTATAAATTTTAAAACATTAAATTATTTTGTCTTTAAAAGTAAGTTTTCATTAAAATCAATTAAAAAATTTAAACCTAATAAAGTTCAATAAAAGGATGTTTTAAAATTCTAAATATGAGAATAAACTTGACATGACATGTCAAGTAATTTCTTTTGAAAAAATTTATTTTTCTCTATTATTTAAAACAATATTACAATTTATATTTTGATCTTTTGATCTTGATCTCAAACTTCGATTTGCCCTTAAATCAAAGTGAAGATTCTACATTTTCAATATTAGCACCAGATTTGTTTTTTAAGTCACAAGTTTAAGTCAAAATTAGTAAAATTGAAGTTAAAATTAAATTTTTTTTCCCTTCGTTTCAGTCGAAAATTAATGAGTCCACCAAAAATAACTGCTTGGAATAATTCATGTGGTCGCGATCAAGATCGCATAGACCGGATAACAGGTTTTTCAATCGGTAAAAAAGTTACAAAAATTATTTTACAGATCAACTCGGTTAAGTCGAAGAGCGGTGATAAAAAGTTTCGACTTAACCGTAATAAAAAAATTAAGGAAAAAATATTAAAATGTGAAATTTTTATTGTTAAAAAAATGCTTATTAATTCGAATTTAAATGGGTATTTATTAATAAAATTAGGCATTTAGCTTAAAATCAAAAAGAATATAGATAGATAATTTGAGTGCTTAAAATATTTAATGAATGTCAATTAAATAACCAAGTAGTAAAATGTTTAATTGAAGAATAAAAAATTAAATGAGTGTAAAAAAATTAAGCATAAAAATGGATTAAGAGTATTAATTAATCTTAGTGGTTACTTAGTTAAATAAAAACAATGTTATTCAAACAAAAGATTCGAAAATATTATTTATTGATACCATTTTATTTATCTTTAATTTTATACTTATTTTTTATTATATTCTGAATGAGCTTAAGCTCGGTACAGTAAACAAATAAATTAATTTATAACAAAAAAAATATGCTTGAACCAGAATATTACAGCAGTCAGAGGTAGAAACCGATGTTGAGATGAAAATTGATGATGAAGACACTGTTTACGAGGCTAAATCAAATGCTTGAGTTAGGAACTCAATTACTAAAAAAATTAAATAAAATTTTATTAAATAAATAAAATTTTAAAGAATGGATTAATTTGCATTCAGGATGGTTAGAAGGTGCACATTTATTTGTTCCAAGTACAAATAAGAATTAAAGAGTAAAAAAGTTATTAAGGATCAAAAAGCATTTCGACATAGGCTTTCTATAAGCCAGTTCCTACACTGAGCAATTGATATTGTGTCTGGTCGTTTGATTGCCATCCATTTAATATCAATTATAGAAAGTTTTTTAGAACTAGCTATTTTCCTTATTTTGTGGACGAATTTCTAACAATGAGCTAAGGAATCGAAGGAAATTAAAATCATAGATGATAAGTTTAGCATTCAAATAATTAATGTGGTGTATTTTTTCGTCTTTTAATGAATATTTACATATAATTTTGGAAGAGCATGAAAAAGGTGCGATGTTTTAAAATTTAAAAAAATAAATGGGAGTTAATTTTGCAATCTTATTGCATTAAAATTAAAAAGTTTATAGCAAATATTGGATATTTAGTTTCTATTTAAAAAAATTTCTTTAAATTTGTTATTTTTTTATACAAATAAAAATAACTTTTTTTAAAAAGATTTTATCAATTAATTTAAAAAAAAAAATTATCTTATCTAATTTACTTATTTCCTTAATTGATTTATAATAATTCGAAAAAATATAACCAAAAATACTATTATTTTAACATCTCAGATATTAAAAGTCTTTAAAAGGAAATTTTCAATTTCTTTGATTTTTTATCTAATCTAAAGATCTTAAACAATATCTATTTGAGATCTAGCTAAAGGATTCTATCAAGTCAGGATAATTTTTTGATCAACTTTAGTACAAAATCCTTTAAGTATTAAACTGGAATTTTTTTTGCAAATAGAAGTTTATGATCAATTTTCGATTCTCAAAATGATCAAAAAAAAAAAAATTATTAAATGGATTGTTTTTTCTTAATAGAAATAATGCATAGATACATTTTTGAATTTAATATTTAATGTTAGTTAAAAAAGTTATGCACAAACCACAAGAGATGGAATTTTTGACTCCATAAGACTTTGTATGGACAATCTTAAATTTTGTCATTTCAGAACTCTTCTTAATGAACTTTTAAAAAATTAGTGAGACTTATTTTCTAGGTCTTTCTTACTTTTAAAGATTTGATTTTTTACCATTCGACTAAAATATGTAAATAGATAATTTTTTTTTCTTTTCTTTTTATACTCATATTTTGAATATTTTTATTCTTTCTTTAATTTTTATTCTCACTTAATACTTAAATTTTTTCTGTCTTTTTTTTTACTTTAAAATTTACTTCTCCTAAAAAGGAAGTTAATTCAATTAATAAATAATAATAAAAAAGTTAAACTCTACAATATAAAAATGTAAATTGCAGAGTGCACAGCATCAAAATGAAGCTATTTTAGGTGGATAATTTTTTGCAGACTTTTGCAGGTATTACCTTTAGATTTAACAAAGTATGTTAAGACAAAAATTGACTAATTCTGCACTAATTCTATTAAAAAATTAAAATTTTTTAAATAGTCTTAGTTCAATTTGATCATTTTGAGTATAAAAAATTGATAATAAACTTCAAGTTGACACTTCTCCAAAAAAATGACAATTTACTTTAAATAAAGTCATAAATTTACAAAAATCGTTATCAAAATTAATCAGATTTTACGTAAAATAACGTTAAATTTCAATATTTACGTAGATTGTTTAAAAAATTGAGAATTATTGCGTTTTTTTTTATTAAAGATTTTTTTTATTCTTATATAATCAGCACATTTTTGAAACGGAAAATTTAAAAAAGAATTTTCGCAAATACTACATAGTTAGATTTAATTCATAAAATAATAACACTTTTGATACTGGCTCTAAATTAAGACTTAAAAAACATTTTGTCCTGCATTAAATAAAAAAATATTTATTATTTGAAAATTTTTTTCTTTTTTTATCCGAAGTCAAGTACGATACTACGCTTCGTTATACGATGGATCGACTGTATTGAATTATAAAATTACTTTAAATATATATTTTTTCATGTGATTATTTAATCCAACCTTATGTCATCCCTGATTGACAAAGTTATTTTTGTATTTTTTTTTAATAATTTGAATATAAATTAAATTTTAAATTAAAAGTGTGAAAAAACGATCTATTCGTTTTAGTCTTAATTTAAAAAACAAGTTAAGATTTAATAAAACTAAGAATACAAGAAAGTCTTGAATCAATCTTTTTTATTATTTTAAATCTTTTTTTTTTCTTTTTGTATTTTTTTATAGATCTCCAAATATGAGTTAACGAAAATTCTTTCAATTTAGCTAATAGTTTTTTGATATAAAAAATAAAAAAAAAATATATTTTTTTAATTAATATCTGCATAAGAATTGCAATTCCTGCAAATGTTTTTGAAAGAATAAATGCAAATAAACTAAAATTTTTAGAATTAATTTATCTCTCTAATTAAAAAGTTATTTAAATTTGAATAAGGATATTTTTCTTACTATAATTTTAATTTTTTTTTAATTTTTCTTGATAATAATAATTCTAATAATCTAAAAATTTAGGCACTCGTCTTAAACGAAGAGGAATAGATGATCAAGGAAATGTGGCAAATTTTGTCGAAACCGAGCAAATAATAAATGTTTATGGTGAGCATACGCTTTCATTTGTGCAAATTCGTGGCTCAATACCTGTTTATTGGAGCCAGCCAGGCATTAAATACAGACCTGCTCCGCGCATCGATAAAAGTAGGAGCATTTTAAGTTTTTTATTTTTATTCAAAAAGAATATTTTTAAGGACGATTAAATCGATGGCACAAAATTCCAATAAAATACCCCAAATTTTTCATTTTTTCCCCAAATATTAAATAAATTCCCCAATAATTTCGTAAAAAGATTAATTAACACTAAATTAAATTGAAATCCACTATTTTTAGCTTATTAGCACTTTTTATTAAAAAATGATAACAAATTTAAGAAAAAGCACCTAGATTTTGCAATAATAATACAGAAATGTTCCTTTTTTTGACCAAAATTTTCGAAAAATAAGCAAATTTACGTAAATTATAAAAGTAAAAAATCATAAATTTAACAGGTTTTACATCTGATTTTACGTTAGGAGCTTTGGCGCTTTTAGAGTGAGTTAATTGTTAAATGTTAGTTAAATTACTTCATAAATTTTGGATAAAACATAAAGTGGAACATTACTTTATTTTTATTACAAAATTAAGGTACTTTCTTGAATATGTTATCATTTTTTAAGAAAAAGTGTCAATAAGTTAAAAATAGTGGATTTCTATTTAATTTAGTGTTAAATATTTTTTAATGTATAAACTTAATAATAAGGGAAATTATTTAATACTATTAAATAAATTCCCTAATTATTAAGTTTTTAATTAGAGAGATATTTGGGGAAAAAATAAAAAAATTGGTATATTTTATTCAAAATTTGTGGTACTCGAACTAAATTTCTCTATTTTTAATAACCATCTAATTACGTCCTAAAAAATTCATTACTTGGATTCGAACTTTGAATTCAAAAACAAGATTGATTTTATATCATGGAATATTTTATTTTTAAAATTAAGCATCAATTTTTTAAATTATTTTATCAAAATTTCTGATAATAAATTGAATGATCGTAAAAATAAATGATAAAATCAAATCAGGGTATGATGAATTTTGAACTAAGAACAAAAAATCTATATTGAGACAACTTTTTTTCCAAAAATTAAAAATAAAATAATCATTTTTCACATTTTTCTTTGAATTCAATTTAAAGCACTGAATCGAATTTAAAATTCAAAAAAAAATATAATAACTGTTAAAAATATTAATATTATAAATATCAATAACTGTTAAAAATATTAATAACCAAAAATCAAATTTTTATTACTTGTAATATTATCATTATTAAATAATCTTCAGCAAGACAGTGGCTCGCGGAGCTGGTTATCAGCTATAGAAGATATGCTCGTTCATTATTTCAATATGGAATGACTCTATTTGTGAAGATGGTATTTTTTAGTGAACAGTTTCTCACAAATTTCCTGTAAAACTTGTGTTAGATGCCATGAAAATATAGCCAGCTTCTTCCACACTGTTTGGGGTTCTTCTTGTAAGCGAGTACCGGTTGATTCTATTTATGTTGTTATAGATAAATAAAAAAATATTTTCCAAATTTTTATTTAAAAAATGAACTAATCGCTACTTAGTTTAATTATTTTAAAAATATTTTTTTATCAAATTTTTTATTTTGCACCTAAACAGGCGGCGGTGAAGTTTGGAGCCAAAATTCTTAAAGCAAAGCAAATTTTTTTTTAAATTTAATAAATTTAATAAAAAAATAAAAACTTAACAATTAGTACTGTTTCTATCAATATTCGATCTATACTTTTAAATTTGAAGAATTTTAGAATTTTTTGCTTTTGTTTATGTTTAACAAATCATGTTTAAAAATGTTTAACGTTTATTTTTAAAAAAATTACTAATTATTTAAATAAAACTGGTGCTAAATTTAATAAAAAATATTTTGCTACAGTTTTGCTCCAAACTTCACCACCGTCCGAAACAGTGCATGGTTGATCAGAAATGTTTTTATCCAAATAATTTATTAATATTTGGGATAAAATTATTAAAGTTAATAAAAAAAATGAGCCTTTTGGATTAAATGAATTATTGTAAATCTTGTTTGGCTCAATATCTGATGAGTCAGTTAGACCCGAAGCCGACTTAAGGTACTTTCTTTTGGTGCCTAAATTATGAGCTTCGAATGAGCGTTTTACAACTCTTTCATTCAATTCTTGTATCGGTCTTGAATTTGTAATTATCTTAAAAAACAAAAAAAAACATAAAATGTTATAAAATAATTTTCACATTCCTACCAAAAATCCATTTTTGTCTTGGATGCTCTGAAAGTCGAGAAGTTGCTCATCAGATATGTCCAGCAAAGGGTTGTCCATCAAATGCCATTCGACAACTTCGTCACAGCCAGGGGTTGTGAGAGAACCAGAATAGCGATAATAATTTTTCAAGTCGAAAGGAATTAAATTTCCAAGACTAAAGTCAGAAATGTTTACCATGGCACCATATTCCACAATATTGGCCAATATATTCACCAAAGGTTTCAAATTTTCATTATCATGATTTGTTTGTCTGAGCAAGAAACCGATCACGGCAAATTTACTCTCATCTGTCACACTCTGATGCACCAAGTGCAGCTCTCCTGCGAATCTATGTCCATCGACATAGTGCTCCGAACCTCGCCAGTGAAAATGCATCTGCAAAAATTTGTATTCCATGCCTTCAGGTCTTGTTTTGAAGAAAAAATTTCTATCTTTGACAGACATCACCACACTGTGTCCATTGTTTTTCACTTCCCAAGTCTCCTGTTCAGTTCCATTAATATTTTCTTCCTTGATCTTCAAAGGTGCCAATTCTTTGCCGTAAACAGTGGCCGCCAGTTCCACATTTATCGGTGATTGCTGTTCTCCATAGCATTTAGTGTGTTTTGTGCCAGCTGTCTGGTATTAAGCTACGATCTTGGTTTCGGTAGCCCCAGTGCTTGGCAGGATGGTGATGCTCGTGGTCTCGTTTTAATCGAAAACTCTCGATGCCAATAAATGCCGACAGTAGGATAAAAAGCTTATACATTTTTCGCTCAATTTTAAGAACTTAAATGTTAAAATATTTTTTAAACTAAAAGGTATTTTATTTAACAATAAAGTTTATCAATTTAAAATAGTTATAAACTAATCTAAATTCGAGAAAGACATTAAATAAAAGAGTCTTGTTTAGTAAAAGATTTAGGTGATTTTGAAAACTTGTTTTTATTTTTTTTTTCATTTAAAAGGTATTTTAAAACATGTTTGAGAGCTTTTTTAAATAAAATTTCTGCTTTGCTATCTTAGCCAGAATTTATCCTGATAATTTTTCAGAATCTGCTTGGTTCACTGTTGTCATGTGCTTTTGTTTTAAAATGTTTTTTCAATTAGATAATTAGTATTTTTGCCACAGTTTTTTACTGCATTTAGCCACGTGATTGAGCTCTTATCAATAAACTCAAGGTTAATTTAGATAGGGCTCCAACAACAAAATTATTTATAGGAAAATTTGATTGATGATTGATAAAATTAAAGGCTAAATTTGCAAAAATTATTATTTCATTATAGGCTTATCTAAGAATGTTTTTGATATTGTAAAATTTTTGAAATTATTCAATTTTTTGACGCCTTGTTTTCAGTAAAAAAAATTTAGTTAATGAAAGCAAAATTTTATTATGGAAATAATGGCTTTTTTAATGGTATATTTGGAAAATTATAAAGTTTAAATTGATTTAAATTTTTTTATTTGAAAAAAAAAATAGTCAAGTCAAATAATTAAAGCGATTTTTAAGAATAAATAAATATTTGTTTTTACCAATTTTTCAAAACCATAATCAAAAAAAACAGCAAATGTAAAATGACAAAGCAAAGTAAATGAGTGCCATGAAGTACTTAAGAAATTTCTTGATATCTAAAGCTTGGTTCTACTTGTTAAACATACAAGCAAAGCTTTTTAACATACCTTTTTTTTATCTCGAAACTTATTGGAACACCTTTTTTATAAAAAAACATAAATACATTTTATTTTGATTTTAAATAATTTCAAGTAATTTTAATCGAAAATTTTTTATTTTTTTAATCCATGAAATTTACCTCTTCAAAATTTTTTTTACATCACTTAATTAATTACATTGATCATAAAAAATATTTATTTATTTTCAATTTTTTTAATTTTTTTTTGATCCAGAAACTTTTGTCTGTCAACAAAAAAATAATTTTATTCGTTGTATAACTAAAACTAAACTAAACTGACTCTAATTGAAATTATCAATTGAGAATTAAACAATTTTACATTTTAATAAACTAAAGTTTATCAGATTTTATTTTAATTTTCCTCTTTATTTTTTTTAAAAACGCCATTAGAGCTAAAAAATAGATTAGAAGGAAAACCAAAATAGTTATGTTCAAAATCTATAGAAAAATAATAATACTTTTAGAAAATTTAATGTTCGAAAATCAATTGAACAAAATTAAAAAATATTTAAATATCTAAAAACTTATTATTTAGCTTTTCTTTGACATCAAAATCCAACTTAACTTTTAATTAAAATAAGAAAACCATTAAATTATTCAATTTTTATCTATTTTATCTTTATTTAATTATTCAAAATTTAATTTAAAAAAAAGACCAAGTCCGGATTTAAAAAAAAAAAATAAAAGTCTTTAACTCGCACTTTTGAAAAAAAAAGTCCGGACTTGGACTAAACTTGAGACTTGTGACTTTTAAACAACTCTGGATTTTATTTTAAAAAATTAAGTTTGCTAAAAACAATGGAACAAGAATGTTGAGGGTGAAATTTGTTCATTCTTGTTACGATATATACAATTTATAAATAAAAAAATTGTTTAAATATAAAAAATAAAAACCATAATATAGACCATAATGATGAAATCGAATAAATATTTTTAAAAATTAAGTTTTTTAATATCTAGATGAATTGAAATTCAATTTATTTTATTAATTTTTTTTAATTTTAATTATTTTTTTCAATTATTTTTTTGATTAATTTCTTTTTTCAAATTTTAATTCGAATGTTTTAGAGACTCAATTTTTAATTAAATTAAATTTATTTTCAAGTATATTTTTCAAAATTATTTATGCTCAAAAATTAAATTCAAATAAAATTTTCTTTCGAAAGGCTACTTATTCGAATATTTGCTTGAATATTTGATTTCATCACTACATCAAATGTTGGGTGTTCATGTGCTAAAGAAGATAAATTCAAATAAATTTAAAATAAACATTTGATTAAGCCTAAATTTGATATTCAAGTTTGTTTGAAATTTAATCAATCTTCTTAAATTTGAGTAACAGATAAATAATTGATTTGAATTCTGCTTGAATATCTCATGTTCGATTTCGTTGCTTATTTTTATATTTGATCTTAGAAACTGCAACCATGTCACACAATTTCTAATTTTTTAAATAATTTCTAAAAATTATTAAATTTTTTTTTTAGATTCTTATATTTTTTAAGAGTCTTGACTTTTACTTTAACTAAAATCAAGGACTTTTAAACAAATCAGGTTTTTATTTTTAAATTTAAATACTAAAATTAATTTGAACAAAAAATTTAGATTAATTACCGATTTCGAATAAAATTGGAGCGTTATAAAATAAGGACAAATAATTCTTTTTGAATTTTAAAATTAAAGAAAATTAAAAAAGAAGTTTCAACATATTAGCATTTAAAAGTGAATGCTTTTTTAAAAAGTAAATATAATTTAGAATTCTTTTTTTCTAAGATTGACAGGAAGGATATGCCACTTTTAAATGTCAGCTCTTCAAAGAGTCACTCTTCTGTAATCTATGACATGTGTTGTTAATCAAGATAGCTCGTTTCATTCGCAATTACATAAGATTCATGACTCTTTCATTTTGGGTTTTGTGAATTTCAAATACAAATTGAACAAAAATTCATTTTTTTTTATTATTAAATTAAAATTATTATTTCAATTTTAATTTATTTAGAAATGAAGAATTTTTGTTCAATTTATCTTTGAAATTCACAATACCTTCATTTTGGGTGTCCAACATATTTTAGTAACAATCTGATAACCATTTTTTCAAATTTAGTTCAATGACTAAAACTAATAGGCTCAAATCTAATTTTGAATAAGAAATTTAGAATTTTAATTAATAGTATGTTAATAAGTTACATAATGTTGATACTTTATTTTTTATATGCCAAAAAGATTTCAATGTTTTAGTTAAAAATGTGTCCTTTTACAACAATTTACGTAATTTTTGTGAAATTAATAAAATTCACATTAATATCTTTTGAATATTTCGAAAGAGAAATCAAAATTTTGTATTTTTCAAAGTTGAATTTGAAATAAAATTAAAATATTTTATAAATTAAATAATTAAAATTTAAAAATAAAATAAAAAATAAATTGATTTAAAAAAAGACATTTAGAAAATTAGAGTCTTTTTTGGCACTATTTTAGGAGTGGAGTTTGTTCGAACAAACCTCTACTTTAGTTTATCTTGAAAAATTTAGATATAATTAAAAATAGTAAAACCATTTCCTCGATCTGCTATCGATTTTATTCACAAAATAAATAGATTATGTTCAAAAAAGGCAACTTAAAGTTCATAATCATGATCAAATGATCAAAAATTTGATTAAAATTTTAATAGAAATGATGAAATTAGCTTTTCTTTTTTTTTTTAAATTAAACATAAGATGTTAATTATTTTAATTTTTAAAAAAAACTAATCTCTTTTTTCTAATTAATCTTAAATTGATTCTTTTAAATTCTTTATTTGAAAACTTTAAAGACAAATTTAAAATCCACATTAAGGTATCCAAATTATGGCTTTAAATGATATTGTAATATCAATTAAAATATATTACGGTGAAACAAAGTTAAATTTCGTATTGCAAAATTTCAAAATATTGATTGAGATTTTATTTTTAAATAAAAATTCATATAATTTTCTTTCTAACTGAAGATTAAACAAATTATGTTTAATAAAGTTTAGTCATTTATTATTAAAAAATTGATAAAAAATACTTTTTAATTTAAATCAAAAGCTAAAAATTTTGATTTGAAATCTACATTTGATCATGAACTTCAATTTGCCTTCAAAAAAGAGATTTTTAAACTTGAATAAAATTAATAATTGCATTCAATTATATCATTCAATTAATCACATTGAAAATTTTTTTCTAGTCACAATAAAATTCTTTCCATATCTTTAACAAATAATTTTTTTTATCAATGACTATGAAAAAATAATGAGAAAAGTTTTCATAAGGAAGAAAAGTCATCAGCGTGACCAATACCTACTGAAATTTAAGAAGATATGCTATCAATTTCAATTTTTTTATCAAAGGCCTATGAAGAGTCAGTATATACAATGTGCACTTTATTGTCTTTTTTTAATTATAAGTTGCCTTTCCAAAAACCCCTGAAAAGTTTGTTTAGAACTATCTCTATGGTAAAAAAAGCTTGATGTTTATTCTAAATTAAAATTATTTTATGAATTAAAAAATAGAATAAAAATAGAAGCTAGATAAATTAAATTATATGTAAGCAAATAATTTATTGTCTCGTTTATTAACATTCTATCCATATCTTTCAAACTTTTGAAGTAAAATTAGCTTCTAAAGTGTAAATAAAAGCTAAAATTGAAAAAAATAAAAAAATTCCGAAGTAGAAAAAATAAATCGTTCTTAATACAGTGTTTATTTGGTCGTTGGAATTTCTGATATTTAAATAGATTTACGCATAAAATGATTAAATATAAAAGGTCCAAAAAAGAACAAATTTTTTCATTTTTTTAAATAGAACTGAATTTACTTTTTTTGTAATAATTTTAAAATTTTTTACTGAATTTAGCGTAAAAATGGTAAAAGATTATATTAAGCAAAATAAAAAGATTTTATAAAATTCAGTACAAAATGATAAAAAGAACAGAAAAAAATGCAAAAAAATTGAATAACTTTTTCTCTAAAGGTTTAAAACTTAATTCTGTAAATGCAACATAGTGCAACATTCAAAGTTACATCAAATATCAAGGTCTGCTAAATTTGCAGAGTTTAGCAGAAATTAAACTTCAATATAATCGAGCGGAGTGCATTTTGCAGAAATTTTGCACATCATTAGCAGACTTTTACAGTTTATGCAACTTTGAATGTTGCACCATGCTGCATTCACATAATTAATTTAAAACTTTTGGAAAAAAAGTTATTCAAATTTTTATACTTTGTTCCGTTCTTTTACTGAACTTCACAAAACCAAATAAAATAGTATAATAAAAGATTTTTTTAAAAAATTTTTTAAGAAAATCAAAGAAGAAATTGTACTAAAGGAATTGTTTAGGAAAAGAAACTTAAAAAGTGAATTAGATGCAAAATAAACTGTTTCAGATTTAATTAAACTGTTTCAGAAAGTAATTCATTTTACATAAAAGTATCCAAAAGCTATCCAAAAAAATCATAAAAATTGTAGGTGGTCAAACCGCTATTTAAAAAGTGATGCTTTCTTTAAACCTTTTGTATATTTGATTATGAAAATTAAAGAAAAAGAAGACGATTTTTTTCTGGTAAAATCCTATTTTGTTTGATTTTAAAATATATTTGCATTTTTTGCAGAAAATTCGCCATATTAACGTAAAATTCTATAAAAAATTGAAAGATAATGAAAAAAAAATCCTTTTACAAATACAACAAAAATTGTTCTTATTTTGGCTTTAATAATTTGCCATTTTTACGTTAATCTATAAAAAATGGTAATTTTCAATGATCAAATCAACACTGTTATAATACCCAATTTATTTATTATCTAATTCGTTGTAAAAATTATTCAAAAATTAAATTTTTTAGAGAAAATTTTATTACTGTAAAGTCTCAGTTTTGGACTTTAGGGATTTAAGCCAAGAAATAAACAAAACAATTAAATTTAGTTAATAGTTTATTAAATGGAATCCAAAGTTATAACAAAAGAGGTAGTGGTTTATATAGTAGCCTGAACATGTGCTTCAGCTGCAGTTTAATACAAGATTAATAATAAGTAGAGGCATGTCAAGACTTAGGTCTTAACATTACCATTCCTTTTGATTTAAAAAAAAAAATTTTTTTAATCAATCTTTTTTAAGCTTTAGCAGAGAACAGGACTGCTTTCAGGATCCATTTTGATCAACTACAATTAAATTATAAAAATTTTGACAAGTTTTTGCTCATAAATTTGGTCGAAGAAACTGGTAAAGAGAGCATTCTAGGCGATGCCTATGTAGAACAACTGCAGAGCTAAACAATCAAAAATAGTCTACATTCAGTTCGATTTTCACGAACACTGGTATTTTTGAGCAAACTTTTTTCATCTTTTATTATTTGAATAAAAAAATTTATTAAGCAAAGGTCTAAAATTTGAAAATGTCTCGATTTTAAAGGACAAAGTGAAAGAAATCCTAGTAGAACCATTCTGCTGGATCGATGACCGGGGTTTTATCTTTAAACAAAAATCACTTTTAAGAGTCAACTGTGTTGACTGCTTGGACCGAACTAATGTCGTCCAAATGGTAATGGCCAAATATGTGCTTGAAAATCAACTGCAACCATTGGGCATATTGGTTCCGCCAAGTGAACTGGCCCAAGATTTTAAGAGAAAAATTTGGTTCATGTGGGCAAATAATGGGGACGCAATTAGTGAACAATATGCCGGAACCAGCGCTCTTAAAGGAGACTATACCCGCACTGGAGAACGCAAATTTGCAGGCATTCTGAGAGATGGAATGAACTCCGCGAACAGATACTACTTGAGATTTAGAGATGCGTTCAGACAAATGGCACTGGATGTTTTACAAGGTGTTCCGGCTTTTGAAAATGAACAAATTTCCAAATCAAATCTGCTTTCTCCGACTAAAAATGAGGAAAATGGTGAAGATCAAACCCAGGCAGATTCGGAAAGAGAGGAAAATATTCGACAGCTTTTAAATGATTGTAAAAAAGAATTGGTCAGTCAAAATGAGGATTGCTATGGAATTTGGGCCCTGATCAACTTTAATGAGTAGATTTATTGAAAAAATTAAAATGATAAAAAATTAATTTTTTTTTGAAATTAGATCTAACGATGACATTAGTCAAGTTGATCCGGATGTTCTTATTTTAACTAATTCGGCAATTTATGTTTCTAAGTAAGTTCGATTTGATTATGTTTACATTTTTTCAAAAATTAAAAAGAAATTAAGATTTATTTTAAAAAAATGCTAATTCTATTTAAAAAATAATATTTATAACTAGTTTGACTTGCGTCAATGGTGCAAAGAAATTAAATTGTAATCTTTAATAGTAGTAGTAGCTTCCTGTGATATAATATTCTTTAGCGATCTCTATGGCTTTTGCAGTCATTTTTATAGTAATGATATCTCATGAATTTGTTAATTTTTTGGGCATCTTGAATTGATGATCAATTCAAAATATCATTTCAATTCAAAAAGTTTATCCTTAGATATTAAGCGTAATCTTTGATTTAATTTAGATAATTGTAATGTACATGCTGCATGCAATGTAGATTTAGAAATTAAAAAAAAATTGAAAAAACATTTTCTCAGTCCATTGATAATCAATTTTAATATTTAAATATATTAACTGTTTTTTTAAAGTTTATTAGAGATTTTTATTTCAAAAGTATTTTGTTTAGCATTCACAATTAAATTTAAAAAAGAAATTCAAAAAAAAATCCAAAATAAGTTATAAAATGAAAACAAAACTTTACAAAAAATCAGTAAACTAAATTGAAAATCGATTTTATCAATGGATTGAGAAAATGTTTTTACAATTTTTTTTTATTATCTAAATGTACATTGCATGTAAAGCATGTTACATTGAAATTATTTAAATTAAATCAAAGATTACACTTAATATCTAAGGATAAACTTTTTGAATTGAAATGATATTTTGAATTGATCATCAACTTCAAATGCCATTTTTGGCTGATATTGTTTCCTTGTTCAATCTATTCAATGATTCTACAACTCAGACATAAAATTAGTTTGTTCGCAGAGTTGGTAAAAATCAAAATTAATTTAAAATCGGCAAATTATTTAAATTTTACTTATAAATTTTCAAGTCGACTTTGACTATTTAAATATTAAGCCTTTTTATTAAAATTTTTTTTTCATTTTGATTAATATTAATTTAGATTTTAAATTATTATGTTTCGGATCATTTTTATTTAATATTATACTTAGACTCTTTAAATATTATTTTTGAATTAATTTACGTTTCACAATTTTATTTTTAAATAAAATTAAAAGAATTCCTAAAAACTGAAATAATTTTTTCTCATATAAAGAATAATTCGCTTCTAATTATCAAGAAAATTAAAAAAAATATCAAAACTAAAATATTAAAATTTTCTTGATAATTAGAAGCGAATTATTCTTTATATGAGAAAAAATATTATTTTAGTTTTTAGTGGTTCTTTTAATTTTATTTTTAGTCAATTCCCTAGACTTGACTTAACTTTGTCTTAATGACTTTTAAACAACTCTGAACGTTTATGTTTCGAAAGGTTTAAATCCGTTGACCATCGATGAGCCTAGTTAATCAATATTGCCAAATCTTTCCTTTCACAGTCTTGATTTCTCCTTTCCTTTATTTTTAAACCATCGCCATATGACCAACAAGGATGTTTCAAATTTTTAAAAAGATCATCTATGTAATCGCAAATAAAATAAAATCTCTGTGGAACACCACTTTAAACTTTTTCAAACATGACATAAACTAACTAAAAATGCTCTCTGTTTTCGGTTTATTAAGAATGATTCAATCCAGTCTAGACTAGGTCCATTTAAACCTTACGATAATAAGGGTTTTTGATGCGGTTCTTTACCAAAGACTTTTGTAAAAAGTGGCTTTTGTAAGGCTTTTGTTGTTTCTCTTTGTAGATGATATCAACCTTATTTCCTTTATCTAGTTGCTATAGACATTTTATGTCTAATAAGGCTCATTATAAAATTAACATCAAAATTATTGATATCAAATTTATTTAACAACAACAATCAATAATTTAAATAACTAAAATTAAAATTAAGAAATTAAAATTCATACTTTTATATTCATTCATTCAAACTAAAATAATTATGTTTTTCAACTTAAAAAAATTATTAATTTTAAAACATTAAATTTTTTTTGTGTTTAAAAGTAAGATTATTAAATCAATAAATAATTTGAACATATATAGTTTAATAAAAAGGAATATTTTAAATTTTATAAATGTAAATAAACTTGGCATAACGTGTCAAGTATTCGCTTTGGAAAAATTTATTTTTTCTATTATTAAAAAAAAATATTACATTTTATTTTTGATCTTTGATCTTGATCTCAAACCTCAATTTGCCATTTTCTTAATGTTTTGTATAGAGAGATGCATTATAAATGAATTCGAAAAATAAACGAAAATTTTCGGATTTCAATAATTTTATTCAAAAACTATAAAAATTGGGGTTGTGAAGTTAATTTCAATTTGATCGTTTCAATTCAGAAAAATTTGAATAACTTTTTTACTATAAGGAATAATTGAGTTCTGTAAATGCTTAATGTTTAAGCAACTTTGCTTATTCTGAAAATATATCTGCAAAAACTCTGCAATGTACTTGCACAGTTGATTTGAATACTTTTTAATGGCGAGCAAAATGCAGAAAATTGCAGAGATGAGAGATTTTTGCAGACCTATTTAACTGCATTAAGCAAATTTGCTTATGATTAAGCATTTTACAGAACTAAATCATCTATTTTGGTTAAAAAGTTATACAAATTTTTCTTAAGTGAAAAGATCGAATTGAAACGAACTTCACAACCCATAAAAATTAATTTTTAATAAATGCTGATGGTCTTTTGACACATAGTGTTTCAACACATATACAATAGAGCTATAGACAATGAAATATTTAGAAGTAAAAACCCTTTTTGTACTTTTGAACTTTTTCTAAATTTATTAGGCCCTGTTCCTTTTAGTACTTTTTCTACTTTTCACGTTAAAATAAAGATTATAAATATTTTTGGTATTTATTAATTTGAACTAAAATTTCTCTTATCTTTAACATACCCGAAACCCTAAACCAGGGCTCCGCCCCGGACCCCGTTTAATTTTTATTATGGTTATTATTTACTGAAAGTTCAAAAAGTGCAGAAAGTACAAAAAGGAATAGGGCCAAATAAATTAATTAGAAAAAGTACAAAAGTACAAAAGTAACAGGGCCAAATAAAATAATTAGAAAAAGTACAAAAGTACAAAAAAGAAAAAGTTTTTTTAATAGTTAAATCTCATTGTCTATCC
>JAILYF010000204.1:0-104170 GCA_025491095.1 Brachionus asplanchnoidis
CAACAACTGTAATGACCTTGCCAACCACTGTAATCACTTATCCGATCTCTAGAGATGATTTGACCAACAATTGTAATGACTTTGCCAACACTGTTAATCACTTATCCAATCTTGAAATGACTTTGCCCAACAATTGTAATGACTTTGCCAACCACTGCTAATCACTTATTGACCTCTAAAAATAACTTTGCAAAGCAATGAAATGACTTTGCCAACCACTGCTAATCACTTATCCGATCTCTGAAATGACTTTGCCAACAATTGTAATGACTTTGCCAACCACTGTTAATCACTTATCCGAACTCCTAAAATTACTTTGACCAACAATTGTAATGACTTTGCCAACCCTGTTAATCACTTACGATCTCTTGAAATGAATTGCCAAAAATTGTAATGACTTTGCCACCACTGTAAATCACTTATCCGACTCTAGAAATGACTTTGCACAACAAGAAATGACTTGCCAACCACTGTTAATCAATATCCGACCTCTAAAAAGACTTTGCCAACAATTGAAATGACTTGCCAACCACTGTTAAGCACTTATCCGACCTTGAAATGACTTGCAACAATTGAAATGACTTTGCCAACCACTTAATCATTATCCGACCTCTAAAAATGACTTTGCAAAATTGAAATGACTTTGCCAACCACTGCTAATCATTATCCGATCTCTAAAAGACTTTGCCCAACAATTGTAATGACTTTGCCAACCACTGTATCAATATCGAACTCTAAAAATGACTTGCCCAACAATTGTAATGACCTTGCTAACCACGTTAAGCACTATCCGATCTAAATGACTTTGACCAACAATTGAAATGACTTTGCCAACCACTGTTAATCATTATCCGACTCTGAAATGACTTGCCAACAATTGTAATGACTTTGCCAACCACTTTAAGCACTTATGACCTCTAAAAATAACTTTGCCCAACAATTGAAATGACTTTGCCAACCACTGTTAATCACTTATCCGATCTTCTAGAAATGCTTGCCCAACAGTAATGACTTTGCCAACCACTGTAATCACTTATTCCGAACTCTAAAATGACTTTGCCCAACAATTGTAATGACTTTGCAACCACATTAATCACTTATCCGATCTCTGAAATGACTTTGCACAACAATTGTAATGACTTGCCAACCACTGTTAATCATTATCCGACCTCGAAAATGACTTGCCCAACAATTAATGACTTTGCCAACCACTGCTAATCACTTATCGACCTCTAAAAATGACTTTGCAAAGCAATTGAAATGACTTTGCCAACCATGTAATCACTTATCCGACCTAAAAATGACTTGCAAAGCAATTGAAATGACTTTGCCAACCACTGTTAATCAATTAGCCGACCTCTAAAAATGACTTTGCCCAACAATTGAAATGATTTGCCAACCACTGTTAATCAATTATCCCAACCTCTAAAATGACTTTGCCCAACAATTGTAATGACTTTGCCAACCACTGTTAATCAATAATCCGAACTCTAAAATGACTTTGCCCAACAACTGTATGACCTTGCAACCACTGTTAATCACTTATCCGATCTCTAGAGATGACTTGACCAACAATTGAAATGACTTTGCCAACCACTGTTAATCACTTATCCATCTCTTGAAATGACTTTGCCCAACAATTGTAATGACTTTGCCAACCACTGCTAATCACTTATCTGACCTCTAAAAATAACTTTGCAAAGCAATTGAATGACTTTGCCAACCACTGTAATCACTTCCGATCTCTTGAAATGACTTTGCCCAACAATTGTAATGACTTTGCCAACCACTGCTAATCACTTATCTGACCTCTAAAATGACTTTGCCCAACAATTGTAATGACTTTGCTAACCACAGTTAAGCATCATCGACCTCTAAAAATGACTTTGCACAACATTGAAATGACTTTGCCAACCACTGTTAATCAATTATCCGACCTCTAAAATGACTTTGCCCAACAATTGTAATGACTTTGCCAACCACTGTTAAGCACTTATCCGACCTCTAAAAATGACTTTGCCCAACAATTGTAATGACTTTGCCAACCACTGTTAATCACTTATCCGATCTCTAGAAATGCATTTGCCCAACAATTGTAATGACTTTGCCAACCACTGTTAATCACTTATCCGAACTCTAAAAATTACTTTGACCAACAATTGTAATGACTTTGCCAACCACTGTTAATCACTTACCGATCTCTGAAATGAATTTGCCTAAAAATTGTAATGACTTTGCCCACCACTGTAAATCACTTATCCGACCTCTAGAAATGACTTTGCACAACAATTGAAATGACTTTGCCAACCACTGTTAATCAATTATCCGACCTCTAAAAATGACTTTGCCCAACAATTGTAATGACTTTGCCAACCACTGTTAAGCACTTATCCGACCTCTAAAAATGACTTTGCAAAGCAATTGAAATGACTTTGCCAACCACTGTTAATCAATTATCCGACCTCTAAAAATGACTTTGCCCAACAATTGAAATGACTTTGCCAACCACTGTTAATCAATTATCCGACCTCTAAAAATGACTTGCCCAACAATTGTAATGACTTTGCCAACCACTGTTAATCAATAATCCGAACTCTAAAAATGACTTTGCCCAACATGTAATGACCTTGCCAACCACTGTTAATCACTTATCCGATCTCTAGAGATGACTTTGACCAACAATTGAAATGACTTTGCCAACCACTGTTAATCACTTATCCAATCTCTTGAAATGACTTTGCCAACAATTGTAATGACTTTGCCAACCACTGCTAATCACTTATCTGACCTCTAAAAATAACTTTGCAAAGCAATTGAAATGACTTTGCCAACCACTGCTAATCACTTATCCGATCTCTTGAAATGACTTTGCCCAACAATTGTAATGACTTTGCCAACCACTGCTAATCACTTATCTGACCTCTAAAAATGACTTTGCCCAACAATTGTAAGACTTTGCTAACCACAGTTAAGCACTCATCCGACCTCTAAAAATGACTTTGCACAACAATTGAAATGACTTTGCAACCACTGTTAATCAATTATCCGACCTCTAAAAATGACTTTGCCCAACAATTGAATGACTTTGCCAACCACTGTTAAGCACTTATCCGACCTCTAAAAATGACTTTGCCCAACAATTGTAATGACTTTGCCAACCACTGTTAATCACTTATCCGATCTCTAGAAATGCATTTGCCCAACAATTGTAATGACTTTGCCAACCACTGTTAATCACTTATCCGAACTCTAAAAATTACTTTGACCAACAATTGTAATGACTTTGCCAACCACTGTTAATCACTTAACCGATCTCTTGAAATGAATTTGCCTAAAATTGTAATGACTTTGCCCACCACTGTAAATCACTTATCCGACCTCTAGAAATGACTTTGCACAACAATTGAAATGACTTTGCCAACCACTGTTAATCAATTATCCGACCTCTAAAAATGACTTTGCCCAACAATTGTAATGACTTTGCCAACCACTGTTAAGCACTTATCCGACCTCTAAAAATGACTTTGCCCAACAATTGTAATGACTTTGCCAACCACTGTTAATCACTTATCCGATCTCTAGAAATGCATTTGCCCAACAATTGTAATGACTTTGCCAACCACTGTTAATCACTTATCCGAACTCTAAAAATTACTTTGACCAACAATTGTAATGACTTTGCCAACCACTGTTAATCACTTAACCGATCTCTTGAAATGAATTTGCCTAAAAATTGTAATGACTTTGCCCACCACTGTAAATCACTTATCCGACCTCTAGAAATGACTTTGCACAACAATTGAAATGACTTTGCTAACCACTGTTAATCAATTACCCGACCTCTAAAAATGACTTTGCCCAACAATTGTAATGACTTTGCTAACCACTGTTAAGCACTTATACGACCTCTAAAAATGACTTTGCACAACAATTGAAATGACTTTGCCAACCACTATTAATCAATTATCCGACCTCTTAAAATGACTTTGTCCAACAAATGTAATGACTTTGCCAACCACTGTTAATCACTTATCCGAAATCTAAAAATGACTTTGCCCAACAATTGTAATGACTTTGCCAACCACTGTTAATCACTTATCCGATCTCTTGAAATGACTTTGCCCAACAATTGTAATGACTTTGCCAACCACTGTTAATCACTTTATCCGACCTCTAAATATGACATTGACCAACAATTGTAATGATTTTGCCAACCACTGTTAATCACTTATCCGACCTCTAAAAATGACTTTGCAAAACAATTGAAATGACTTTGCCAACCACTGTTAATCAATTATCCGACCTCTAAAATGACTTTGCCCAACAATTGTAATGTCTTTGCTAACCACTGATAAGCACTTATCCGACCTCTAAAAATGACTTTGCCCAACAATTGTAATGACTTTGCCAACCACTGTTAATCACTTATCCGACCTCTAAAAATGACTTTGTCCAACAATTGAAATGACTTTGCCAACCACTGTTAATCACTTATCCGACCTCTAAAAATGACTTTGCCCAACAATTGTAATGACTTTGCCAACCACTGTTAATCACTTATCCGACCTCTAAAAATGACATTGACCAACAATTGTAATGACTTTGCCAACCACTGTTAATCACTTATCCGACCTCTAAAAATGACTTTGCAAAACAATTGAAATGACTTTGCCAACCACTGTTAATCAATTATCCGACCTCTAAAATGACTTTGACCAACAATTGTAATGAATTTGCCAACCACTGTTAATCACTTATCCGACCTCTAAAAATGACTTTGCAAAACAATTGAAATGACTTTGCCAACCACTGTTAATCACTTATCCGACCTCTAAAAATGACTTTGACCAACAATTGTAATGAATTTGCCAACCACTGTTAATCACTTATCCGACCTCTAAAAATGACTTTGCAAAACAATTGAAATGACTTTGCCAACCACTGTTAATCAATTATCCGACCTCTAAAAATGACTTTGCCCAACGATTGTTATGACTTTGCCAACCACTGTTAATCACTCATCCGAACTCTAAAAATGACTTTGCCCAACAATTGTAATGACTTTGCCAACCACTTTTAATCACTTATCCGATCTCTAGAAATGACTTTGCCCAACAATTGTAATGACTTTGCAACCACTGTTAATCACTTATCCGACCTCTAAAAATGACTTTGCAAAACAATTGAAATGACATTGCCAACCACTGTTAATCAATTATCCGACCTCTAAAAATGACTTTGACCAACAATTGTAATGAATTTGCCAACCACTGTTAATCACTTATCCGACCTCTAAAAATGACTTTGCAAAACAATTGAAATGACTTTGCCAACCACTGTTAATCACTTATCCGACCTCTAAAAATGACTTTGACCAACAATTGTAATGAATTTGCCAACCACTGTTAATCACTTATCCGACCTCTAAAAATGACTTTGCAAAACAATTGAAATGACTTTGCCAACCACTGTTAATCAATTATCCGACCTCTAAAAATGACTTTGCCCAACAATTGTTATGACTTTGCCAACCACTGTTAATCACTCATCCGAACTCTAAAAATGACTTTGCCCAACAATTGTAATGACTTTGCCAACCACTTTTAATCACTTATCCGATCTCTAGAAATGACTTTGCCCAACAATTGTAATGACTTTGCCAACCACTGTTAATCACTTATCCGATCTCTTGAAATGACTTTGCCCAACAATTGAAATGACTTTGCCAACCTTTGTTAATCACTTATCCGACCTCTAATAATGACTTTGCCCAACAATTGTAATGATTTTGCTAACCACTGTTAAGCACTTATCCGAATTCTAAAAATGACTTTGCACATTAATTGAAATGACTTTGCCAAACACTGTTAATCAATTATCCGACCTCTAAAAATGACTTTGCCCAACAATTGTAATGACTTTGCCAACCACTGTTTATCACTAATCCGACCTCTAAAAATGACTTTGCCCAACAATTGTAATGACCTTGCTAACCACTGTTAATCACTTATCCGATCTCTTGAAATGACTTTGCCCAACAATTGTAATGACTTTGCCAACCACTGTTAATCAATAATCCGAACTCTAAAAATGACTTTGCCCAACAATTGTAATGACCTTGCCAACCACTGTTAATCACTTATCCGATCTCTAGAAATGACTTTGACCAACAATTGAAATGACTTTGCCAACACTGTTAATCACTTATCCGATCTCTTGAAATGACTTTGCCCAACAATTGTAATGACTTTGCCAACCACTGCTAATCACTTATCCGACCTCTAAAAATGACTTTGCAAAGCAATTGAAATGACTTTGCCAACCACTGTTAATCTATTATCCGACCTCTAAAAATGACTTTGCCCAACAATTGTAATGACTTTGCTAACCACTGTTTAGCACTCATCCGACCTCTAAAATGACTTTGCACAACAATTGAAATGACTTTGCCAACCACTGTTAATCAATTATCCGACCTCTAAAAATGACTTTGCCCAACAATTGTAATGACTTTGCCAACCACTGTTAAGCACTTATCCGACCACTAGAAATGACTTTGCCCAACAATTGTAATGACTTTGCTAACCACTGTTAAGCACTGATCCGACCTCTAAAAATGACTTTGCCCAACAATTGTAATGACTTTGCCAACTACTGTTAATCACTTATCCGACCTCTAAAAATGACTTTGCACAACAATTGAAATGACTTTGTCAACCACTGTTAATCACTTATCCGATCTCTAGAAATGACTTTGACCGACAATTGTAATGACTTTGCCAACCACTGTTAATCACTTATCCGATCTCTTGAAATGACTTTGCCCAACAATTGTAATGACTTTGCCAACCACTGCTAATCACTTATCTAACCTCTAAAATGACTTTGCAAAGCAATTGAAATTACTTTGCCAACCACTGCTAATCACTTATCCGATCTCTTGAAATGACTTTGCCCAACAATTGTAATGACTTTGCCAACCACTGCTAATCACTTATCTGACCTCTAAAAATGACTTTGCCCAACAATTGTAATGACTTTGCTAACCACTGTTTAGCACTCATCCGACCTCTAAAAATGACTTTGCACAACAATTGAAATGACTTTGCCAACCACTGCTAATCACTTATCCGATCTCTTGAAATGACTTTGACCAACAATTGAAATGACTTTGCCAACCACTGTTAATCACTTATCCGATCTCTTGAAATGACTTTGCCCAACAATTGTAATGACTTTGCCAACCACTGCTAATCACTTATCCGACCTCTAAAAATGACTTTGCAAAGCAATTGAAATGACTTTGCCAACCACTGCTAATCACTTATCCGATCTCTTGAAATGACTTTGCCCAACAATTGTAATGACTTTGCCAACCACTGCTAATCACTTATCTGACCTCTAAAAATGACTTTGCCAAACAATTGTAATGACTTTGCTAACCACTGTTAAGCACTCATCCGACCTCTAAAAATGACTTTGCACAACAATTGAAATGACTTTGCCAACCACTGTTAATCACTTATCCGATCTCTAGAAATGACTTTGACCAACAATTGAAATGACTTTGCCAACCACTGTTAATCACTTATCCGATCTCTTGAAATGACTTTGCCCAACAATTGTAATGACTTTGCCAACCACTGCTAATCACTTATCCGACCTCTAAAAATGACTTTGCAAAGCAATTGAAATGACTTTGCCAACCACTGTTAATCTATTATCCGACCTCTAAAAATGACTTTGCCCAACAATTGTAATGACTTTGCTAACCACTGTTTAGCACTCATCCGACCTCTAAAAATGACTTTGCACAACAATTGAAATGACTTTGCCAACCACTGTTAATCAATTATCCGACCTCTTAAAATGACTTTGCCCAACAATTGTAATGACTTTGCCAACCACTGTTAATCACTTATCCGATCTCTAGAAATGCATTTGCCCAACAATTGTAATGACTTTGCCAACCACTGTTAATCACTCATCCGAACTCTAAAATGACTTTGCCCAACAATTGTAATGACCTTGCCAACCACTGTTAATCACTTATCCGATCTCTAGAAATGACTTTGACCAACAATTGTAATGACTTTGCCAACCACTGTTAATCACTTATCCGATCTCTTGAAATGACTTTGCCCAACAATTGTAATGACTTTGCCAACCACTGCTAATCACTTATCTGACCTCTAAAAATGACTTTGCAAAGCAATTGAAATGACTTTGCCAACCACTGCTAATCACTTATCCGACCTCTAAAAATGACTTTGCAAAGCAATTGAAATGACTTTGCCAACCACTGTTAATCAATTATCCGACCTCTAAAAATGACTTTGCCCAACAATTGAAATGACTTTGCCAACCACTGTTAATCAATTATCCGACCTCTAAAATGACTTTGCCCAACAATTGTAATTACTTTGCCAACCACTGTTAATCAATAATCCGAACTCTAAAAATGACTTTGCCCAACAACTGTAATGACCTTGCCAACCACTGTTAATCACTTATCCGATAACTAGAGATGACTTTGCCAGCCACTGTTAAGCACTTATCCGACCTCTAAAAATGACTTTGCCCAACAATTGTAATGACTTTGCCAACCACTGTTAATCACTTATCCGATCTCTAGAAATGCATTTGCCCAACAATTGTAATGACTTTGCCAACCACTGTTAATCACTTATCCGAACTCTAAAAATGACTTTGCCCAACAATTGTAATGACCTTGCCAACCACTGTTAATCACTTATCCGATCTCTAGAAATGACTTTGACCAACAATTGTAATGACTTTGCCAACCACTGCTAATCACTTATCTGACCTCTAAAAATAACTTTGCAAAGCAATTGAAATGACTTTGCCAACCACTGTTAATCACTCATCCGAACTCTAAAAATGACTTTGCCCAACAATTGTAATGACTTTGCCAACCACTTTTAATCACTTATCCGATCTCTAGAAATGACTTTGCCCAACAATTGAAATGACTTTGCCAACCACTGTTAATCAATTATCCGACCTCTAAAAATGACTTTGCCCAACAATTGAAATGACTTTGCCAACCACTGTTAATCAATTATCCGACCTCTAAAAATGACTTTGCCCAACAATTGTAATGACTTTGCCAACCACTGTTAATCAATAATCCGAACTCTAAAAATGACTTTGCCCAACAAATGTAATGACCTTGCCAACCACTGTTAATCACTTATCCGATCTCTAGAGATGACTTTGACCAACAATTGAAATGACTTTGCCAACCACTGTTAATCACTTATCCAATCTCTTGAAATGACTTTGCCCAACAATTGTAATGACTTTGCCAACCACTGCTAATCACTTATCTGACCTCTAAAATAACTTGCAAAGCAATTGAAATGACTTTGCCAACCACTGCTAATCACTTATCCGATCTCTTGAAATGACTTTGCCCAACAATTGTAATGACTTTGCCAACCACTGCTAATCACTTATCTGACCTCTAAAAATGACTTTGCCCAACAATTGTAATGACTTTGCTAACCACAGTTAAGCACTCATCCGACCTCTAAAAATGACTTTGCACAACAATTGAAATGACTTTGCCAACCACTGTTAATCAATTATCCGACCTCTAAAAATGACTTTGCCCAACAATTGTAATGACTTTGCCAACCACTGTTAAGCACTTATCCGACCTCTAAAAATGACTTTGCCCAACAATTGTAATGACTTTGCCAACCACTGTTAATCACTTATCCGATCTCTAGAAATGCATTTGCCCAACAATTGTAATGAATTTGCCAACCACTGTTAATCACTTATCCGACCTCTAAAAATGACTTTGCAAAACAATTGAAATGACTTTGCCAACCACTGTTAATCACTTAACCGATCTCTTGAAATGAATTTGCCTAAAAATTGTAATGACTTTGCCCACCACTGTAAATCACTTATCCGACCTCTAGAAATGACTTTGCACAACAATTGAAATGACTTTGCCAACCACTGTTAATCAATTATCCGACCTCTAATAATGACTTTGCCCAACAATTGTAATGACTTTGCCAACCACTGTTAAGCACTTATCCGACCTCTAAAATGACTTTGCAAAGCAATTGAAATGACTTTGCCAACCACTGTTAATCAATTATCCGACCTCTAAAAATGACTTTGCCCAACAATTGAAATGACTTTGCCAACCACTGTTAATCAATTATCCGACCTCTAAAAATGACTTTGCCCAACAATTGTAATGACTTTGCCAACCACTGTTAATCAATAATCCGAACTCTAAAAATGACTTTGCCCAACAACTGTAATGACCTTGCAACCACTGTTAATCACTTATCCGATCTCTAGAGATGACTTTGACCAACAATTGAAATGACTTTGCCAACCACTGTTAATCACTTATCCAATCTCTTGAAATGACTTTGCCCAACAATTGTAATGACTTTGCCAACCACTGCTAATCACTTATCTGACCTCTAAAAATAACTTTGCAAAGCAATTGAAATGACTTTGCCAACCACTGCTAATCACTTATCCGATCTCTTGAAATGACTTTGCCCAACAATTGTAATGACTTTGCCAACCACTGCTAATCACTTATCTGACCTCTAAAAATGACTTTGCCCAACAATTGTAATGACTTTGCTAACCACAGTTAAGCACTCATCCGACCTCTAAAAATGACTTTGCACAACAATTGAAATGACTTTGCCAACCACTGTTAATCAATTATCCGACCTCTAAAAATGACTTTGCCCAACAATTGTAATGACTTTGCCAACCACTGTTAAGCACTTATCCGACCTCTAAAAATGACTTTGCCCAACAATTGTAATGACTTTGCCAACCACTGTTAATCACTTATCCGATCTCTAGAAATGCATTTGCCCAACAATTGTAATGACTTTGCCAACCACTGTTAATCACTTATCCGAACTCTAAAAATTACTTTGACCAACAATTGTAATGACTTTGCCAACCACTGTTAATCACTTAACCGATCTCTTGAAATGAATTTGCCTAAAATTGTAATGACTTTGCCCACCACTGTAAATCACTTATCCGACCTCTAGAAATGACTTTGCACAACAATTGAAATGACTTTGCCAACCACTGTTAATCAATTATCCGACCTCTAAAAATGACTTTGCCCAACAATTGTAATGACTTTGCCAACCACTGTTAAGCACTTATCCGACCTCTAAAAATGACTTTGCCCAACAATTGTAATGACTTTGCCAACCACTGTTAATCACTTATCCGATCTCTAGAAATGCATTTGCCCAACAATTGTAATGACTTTGCCAACCACTGTTAATCACTTATCCGAACTCTAAAAATTACTTTGACCAACAATTGTAATGACTTTGCCAACCACTGTTAATCACTTAACCGATCTCTTGAAATTAATTTGCCTAAAAATTGTAATGACTTTGCCCACCACTGTAAATCACTTATCCGACCTCTAGAAATGACTTTGCACAACAATTGAAATGACTTTGCTAACCACTGTTAATCAATTACCCGACCTCTAAAAATGACTTTGCCCAACAATTGTAATGACTTTGCTAACCACTGTTAAGCACTTATACGACCTCTAAAAATGACTTTGCACAACAATTGAAATGACTTTGCCAACCACTATTAATCAATTATCCGACCTCTTAAAATGACTTTGTCCAACAAATGTAATGACTTTGCCAACCACTGTTAATCACTTATCCGAAATCTAAAAATGACTTTGCCCAACAATTGAAATGACTTTGCCAACCACTGTTAATCACTTATCCGATCTCTTGAAATGACTTTGCCCAACAATTGTAATGACTTTGCCAACCACTGTTAATCACTTATCCGACCTCTAAAAATGACATTGACCAACAATTGTAATGACTTTGCCAACCACTGTTAATCACTTATCCGACCTCTAATAATGACTTTGCAAAACAATTGAAATGACTTTGCCAACCACTGTTAATCAATTATCCGACCTCTAAAAATGACTTTGCCCAACAATTGTAATGACTTTGTCCAACAATTGTAATGAATTTGCCAACCACTGTTAATCACTTATCCGACCTCTAAAAATGACTTTGCCCAACAATTGTAATGACTTTGCCAACCACTGTTAATCAATTATCCGACCTCTAAAAATGACTTTGACCAACAATTGTAATGAATTTGCCAACCACTGTTAATCACTTATCCGACCTCTAAAAATGACTTTGCAAAACAATTGAAATGACTTTGCCAACCACTGTTAATCACTTATCCGACCTCTAAAAATGACTTTGACCAACAATTGTAATGAATTTGCCAACCACTGTTAATCACTTATCCGACCTCTAAAAATGACTTTGCAAAACAATTGAAATGACTTTGCCAACCACTGTTAATCAATTATCCGACCTCTAAAAATGACTTTGCCCAACGATTGTTATGACTTTGCCAACCACTGTTAATCACTCATCCGAACTCTAAAAATGACTTTGCCCAACAATTGTAATGACTTTGCCAACCACTTTTAATCACTTATCCGATCTCTAGAAATGACTTTGCCCAACAATTGTAATGACTTTGCCAACCACTGTTAATCACTTATCCGACCTCTAAAAATGACTTTGCAAAACAATTGAAATGACATTGCCAACCACTGTTAATCAATTATCCGACCTCTAAAAATGACTTTGACCAACAATTGTAATGAATTTGCCAACCACTGTTAATCACTTATCCGACCTCTAAAAATGACTTTGCAAAACAATTGAAATGACTTTGCCAACCACTGTTAATCACTTATCCGACCTCTAAAAATGACTTTGACCAACAATTGTAATGAATTTGCCAACCACTGTTAATCACTTATCCGACCTCTAAAAATGACTTTGCAAAACAATTGAAATGACTTTGCCAACCACTGTTAATCAATTATCCGACCTCTAAAAATGACTTTGCCCAACAATTGTTATGACTTTGCCAACCACTGTTAATCACTCATCCGAACTCTAAAAATGACTTTGCCCAACAATTGTAATGACTTTGCCAACCACTTTTAATCACTTATCCGATCTCTAGAAATGACTTTGCCCAACAATTGTAATGACTTTGCCAACCACTGTTAATCACTTATCCGATCTCTTGAAATGACTTTGCCCAACAATTGTAATGACTTTGCCAACCTTTGTTAATCACTTATCCGACCTCTAATAATGACTTTGCCCAACAATTGAAATGATTTTGCTAACCACTGTTAAGCACTTATCCGAATTCTAAAAATGACTTTGGCCAACAAATGAAATGACCTTGCCATCCACTGTTAATCACTTATCCGACCTCTAAAAATGACTTTGCCCAACAATTGTAATGACTTTGCCAACCACTGTTTATCTCTAATCCGACCTCTAAAAATGACTTTGCCCAACAATTGTAATGACCTTGCTAACCACTGTTAATCACTTATCCGATCTCTTGAAATGACTTTGCCCAACAATTGTAATGACTTTGCCAACCACTGTTAATCAATAATCCGAACTCTAAAAATGACTTTGCCCAACAATTGTAATGACCTTGCCAACCACTGTTAATCACTTATCCGATCTCTAGAAATGACTTTGACCAACAATTGAAATGACTTTGCCAACCACTGTTAATCACTTATCCGATCTCTTGAAATGACTTTGCCCAACAATTGTAATGACTTTGCCAACCACTGCTAATCACTTATCCGACCTCTAAAAATGACTTTGCAAAGCAATTGAAATGACTTTGCCAACCACTGTTAATCTATTATCCGACCTCTAAAAATGACTTTGCCCAACAATTGTAATGACTTTGCTAACCACTGTTTAGCACTCATCCGACCTCTAAAAATGACTTTGCACAACAATTGAAATGACTTTGCCAACCACTGTTAATCAATTATCCGACCTCTAAAAATGACTTTGCCCAACAATTGTAATGACTTTGCCAACCACTGTTAAGCACTTATCCGACCTCTAGAAATGACTTTGCCCAACAATTGTAATGACTTTGCTAACCACTGTTAAGCACTGATCCGACCTCTATAAATGACTTTGCCCAACAATTGTAATGAATTTGCCAACCACTGTTAATCACTTATCCGACCTCTAAAAATGACTTTGCACAACAATTGAAATGACTTTGTCAACCACTGTTAAGCGCTTATCCGACCTCTAGAAATGACTTTGCCCAACAATTGTAATGACTTTGCTAACCACTGTTAAGCACTGATCCGACCTCTAAAAATGACTTTGCCCAACAATTGTAATGAATTTGCCAACCACTGTTAATCACTTATCCGACCTCTAAAAATGACTTTGCACAACAATTGAAATGACTTTGTCAACCACTGTTAAGCACTTATCCGACCTCTAAAAATGACTTTGCCCAACAATTGTAATGACTTTGCCAACCACTGTTAATCACTTATCCGATCTCTTGAAATGACTTTGCCCAACAATTGTAATGACTTTGCCAACCACTGCTAATCACTTATCTAACCTCTAAAAATGACTTTGCAAAGCAATTGAAATGACTTTGCCAACCACTGCTAATCACTTATCCGACCTCTAAAAATGACTTTGCAAAGCAATTGAAATGACTTTGCCAACCACTGTTAATCAATTATCCGACCTCTATAAATGACTTTGCCCAACAATTGTAATGAATTTGCCAACCACTGTTAATCACTTATCCGACCTCTAAAAATGACTTTGCACAACAATTGAAATGACTTTGTCAACCACTGTTAATCACTTATCCGATCTCTAGAAATGCATTTGCCCAACAATTGTAATGACTTTGCCAACCACTGTTAATCACTTATCCGAACTCTAAAAATTACTTTGACCAACAATTGTAATGACTTTGCCAACCACTGTTAATCACTTAACCGATCTCTTGAAATGAATTTGCCTAAAAATTGTAATGACTTTGCCCACCACTGTAAATCACTTATCCGACCTCTAGAAATGACTTTGCCCAACAATTGAAATGACTTTGCCAACCACTGTTAATCAATTATCCGACCTCTAAAAATGACTTTGCCCAACAATTGTAATGACTTTGCCAACCACTGTTAATCAATAATCCGAACTCTAAAAATGACTTTGCCCAACAACTGTAATGACCTTGCCAACCACTGTTAATCACTTATCCGATCTCTAGAGATGACTTTGACCAACAATTGAAATGACTTTGCCAACCACTGTTAATCACTTATCCAATCTCTTGAAATGACTTTGCCCAACAATTGTAATGACTTTGCCAACCACTGCTAATCACTTATCTGACCTCTAAAAATGACTTTGCAAAGCAATTGAAATGACTTTGCCAACCACTGCTAATCACTTATCCGATCTCTTGAAATGACTTTGCCCAACAATTGTAATGACTTTGCCAACCACTGCTAATCACTTATCTGACCTCTAAAAATGACTTTGCCCAACAATTGTAATGACTTTGCTAACCACTGTTAAGCACTCATCCGACCTCTAAAAATGACTTTGCCCAACAATTGTAATGACTTTGCCAACCACTGTTAAGCACTTATCCGACCTCTAAAAATGACTTTGCCCAACAATTGTAACGACTTTGCCAACCACTGTTAATCACTTATCCGATCTCTAGAAATGACTTTGCCCAACAATTGTAATGACTTTGCTAACCACTGTTAAGCACTCATCCGACCTCTAAAAATGACTTTGCCCAACAATTGTAATGACTTTGCCAACCACTGTTAAGCACTTATCCGACCTCTAAAAATGACTTTGCCCAACAATTGTAACGACTTTGCCAACCACTGTTAATCACTTATCCAATCTCTTGAAATGACTTTGCCCAACAATTGTAATGACTTTGCCAACCACTGCTAATCACTTATCTGACCTCTAAAAATGACTTTGCAAAGCAATTGAAATGACTTTGCCAACCACTGTTAATCTATTATCCGACCTCTAAAAATGACTTTGCCCAACAATTGTAATGACTTTGCTAACCACTGTTTAGCACTCATCCGACCTCTAAAAATGACTTTGCACAACAATTGAAATGACTTTGCCAACCACTGTTAATCAATTATCCGACCTCTAAAAATGACTTTGCCCAACAATTGTAATGACTTTGCCAACCACTGTTAAGCACTTATCCGACCTCTAGAAATGACTTTGCCCAACAATTGTAATGACTTTGCTAACCACTGTTAAGCACTGATCCGACCTCTATAAATGACTTTGCCCAACAATTGTAATGAATTTGCCAACCACTGTTAATCACTTATCCGACCTCTAAAAATGACTTTGCACAACAATTGAAATGACTTTGTCAACCACTTTTAATCACTTATCCGATCTCTAGAAATGCATTTGCCCAACAATTGTAATGACTTTGCCAACCACTGTTAATCACTTATCCGAACTCTAAAAATTACTTGACCAACAATTGTAATGACTTTGCCAACCACTGTTAATCACTTAACCGATCTCTTGAAATGAATTTGCCTAAAAATTGTAATGACTTTGCCCACCACTGTAAATCACTTATCCGACCTCTAGAAATGACTTTGCACAACAATTGAAATGACTTTGCCAACCACTGTTAATCTATTATCCGACCTCTAAAAATGACTTTGCCCAACAATTGTAATGACTTTGCTAACCACTGTTTAGCACTCATCCGACCTCTAAAAATGACTTTGCACAACAATTGAAATGACTTTGCCAACCACTGTTAATCAATTATCCGACCTCTAAAAATGACTTTGCCCAACAATTGTAATGACTTTGCCAACCACTGTTAAGCACTTATCCGACCTCTAGAAATGACTTTGCCCAACAATTGTAATGACTTTGCTAACCACTGTTAAGCACTGATCCGACCTCTATAAATGACTTTGCCCAACAATTGTAATGAATTTGCCAACCACTGTTAATCACTTATCCGACCTCTAAAAATGACTTTGCACAACAATTGAAATGACTTTGTCAACCACTGTTAATCACTTATCCGATCTCTAGAAATGCATTTGCCCAACAATTGTAATGACTTTGCCAACCACTGTTAATCACTTATCCGAACTCTAAAAAATTACTTTGACCAACAATTGTAATGACTTTGCCAACCACTGTTAATCACTTAACCGATCTCTTGAAATGAATTTGCCTAAAAATTGTAATGACTTTGCCCACCACTGTAAATCACTTATCCGACCTCTAGAAATGACTTTGCACAACAATTGAAATGACTTTGCTAACCACTGTTTAGCACTCATCCGACCTCTAAAAATGACTTTGCACAACAATTGAAATGACTTTGCTAACCACTGTTAAGCACTTATCCGACCTCTAAAAATGACTTTGCCCAACAATTGTAATGACTTTGCCAACCACTGTTAATCAATTATCCGACCTCTTAAAATGACTTTGTCCAACAAATGTAATGACTTTGCCAACCACTGTTAATCACTTATCCGAAATCTAAAAATGACTTTGCCCAACAATTGTTATGACTTTGCCAACCACTGTTAATCACTTATCCGATCTCTTGAAATGACTTTGCCCAACAATTGTAATGACTTTGCCAACCACTGTAAATCACTTATCCGACCTCTAAAAATGACATTGACCAACAATTGTAATGACTTTGCTAACCACTGTTTAGCACTCATCCGACCTCTAAAAATGACTTTGCACAACAATTGAAATGACTTTGCCAACCACTGTTAATCAATTATCCGACCTCTAAAAACGACTTTGCCCAACAATTGTAATGACTTTGCTAACCACTGTTAAGCACTCATCCGACCTCTAAAAATGACTTTGCCCAACAATTGTAACGACTTTGCCAACCACTGTTAATCACTTATCCGATCTCTAGAAATGCATTTGCCCAACAATTGTAATGACTTTGCCAACCACTGTTAATCACTTATCCGAACTCTAAAAATTACTTTGACCAACAATTGTAATGACTTTGCCAACCACTGTTAATCACTTAACCGATCTCTTGAAATGAATTTGCCTAAAAATTGTAATGACTTTGCCCACCACTGTAAATCACTTATCCGACCTCTAGAAATGACTTTGCACAACAATTGAAATGACTTTGCTAACCACTGTTAATCAATTACCCGACCTCTAATAATGACTTTGCCCAACAATTGAAATGACTTTGCTAACCACTGTTAAGCACTTATCCGACCTCTAAAAATGACTTTGCACAACAATTGAAATGACTTTGCCAACCACTGTTAATCAATTATCCGACCTCTTAAAATGACTTTGTCCAACAAATGTAATGACTTTGCCAACCACTGTTAATCACTTATCCGAAATCTAAAAATGACTTTGCCCAACAATTGTTATGACTTTGCCAACCACTGTTAATCACTTATCCGATCTCTTGAAATGACTTTGCCCAACAATTGTAATGACTTTGCCAACCACTGTAAATCACTTATCCGACCTCTAAAAATGACATTGACCAACAATTGTAATGACTTTGCTAACCACTGTTTAGCACTCATCCGACCTCTAAAAATGACTTTGCACAACAATTGAAATGACTTTGCCAACCACTGTTAATCAATTATCCGACCTCTAAAAACGACTTTGCCCAACAATTGTAATGACTTTGCCAACCACTGTTAATCACTTATCCGACCTCTAAAAATGACTTTGTCCAACAATTGTAATTAATTTGCCAACCACTGTTAATCACTTATCCGACCTCTAAAAATGACTTTGCCCAGCAATTGTAATGACTTTGCCAACCACTGTTAATCACTTATCCGACCTCTAAAAATGACATTGACCAACAATTGTAATGACTTTGCCAACCACTGTTAATCACTAATCCGACCTCTAAAAATGACTTTGCCCAACAATTGTAATGACTTTGCCAACCACTGTTAAACAATTATCCGACCTCTAAAAAATGACTTTGCAAAACAATTGAAATGACTTTGCCAACCACTGTTAATCAATTATCCGACCTCTAAAAATGACTTTGCCCAACAATTGTAATGACTTTGCCAACCACTGTTAATCACTTATCCGATCTCTAGAAATGCATTTGCCCAACAATTGTAATGACTTTGCCAACCACTGTTAATCACTTATCCGAACTCTAAAAATTACTTTGACCAACAATTGTAATGACTTTGCCAACCACTGTTAATCACTTAACCGATCTCTTGAAATGAATTTTCCTAAAAATTGTAATGACTTTGCCCACCACTGTAAATCACTTATCCGACCTCTAGAAATGACTTTGCACAACAATTGAAATGACTTTGCTAACCACTGTTAATCAATTACCCGACCTCTAAAAATGACTTTGCCCAACAATTGTAATGACTTTGCTAACCACTGTCAAGCACTTATCCGACCTCTAAAAATGACTTTGCACAACAATTGAAATGACTTTGCCAACCACTGTTAATCAATTATCCGACCTCTTAAAATGACTTTGTCCAACAAATGTAATGACTTTGCCAACCACTGTTAATCACTTATCCGAAATCTAAAATGACTTTGCCCAACAATTGTAATGACTTTGCCAACCACTGTTAATCACTTATCCGATCTCTTGAAATGACTTTGCCCAACAATTGTAATGACTTTGCCAACCACTGTTAATCACTTATCCGAACTCTAAAAATTACTTTGACCAACAATTGTAATGACTTTGCCAACCACTGTTAATCACTTAACCGATCTCTTGAAATGAATTTGCCAAAAAATTGTAATGACTTTGCCCACCACTGTAAATCACTTATCCGACCTCTAGAAATGACTTTGCACAACAATTGTAATGACTTTGCTAACCACTGTTAATCAATTACCCGACCTCTAAAAATGACTTTGCCCAACAATTGTAATGACTTTGCTAACCACTGTTAAGCACTTATCCGACCTCTAAAAATGACTTTGCACAACAATTGAAATGACTTTGCCAACCACTGTTAATCAATTATCCGACCTCTTAAAATGACTTTGTCCAACAAATGTAATGACTTTGCCAACCACTGTTAATCACTTATCCGAAATCTAAAAATGACTTTGCCCAACAATTGTAATGACTTTGCCAACCACTGTTAATCACTTATCCGATCTCTTGAAATGACTTTGCCCAACAATTGTAATGACTTTGCCAACCACTGTTAATCACTTATCCGACCTCTAAAAATGACATTGACCAACAATTGTAATGACTTTGCTAACCACTGTTTAGCACTCATCCGACCTCTAAAAATGACTTTGCACAACAATTGAAATGACTTTGCCAACCACTGTTAATCAATTATCCGACCTCTAAAAATGACTTTGCCCAACAATTGTAATGACTTTGCCAACCACTGTTAATCACTTATCCGACCTCTAAAAATGACTTTGTCCAACAAATGTAATGACTTTGCCAACCACTGTTAATCACTTATCCGAAATCTAAAAATGACTTTGCCCAACAATTGTAATGACTTTGCCAACCACTGTTAATCACTTATCCGATCTCTTGAAATGACTTTGCCCAACAATTGTAATGACTTTGCCAACCACTGTTAATCACTTATCCGACCTCTAAAAATGACATTGACCAACAATTGTAATGACTTTGCTAACCACTGTTTAGCACTCATCCGACCTCTAAAAATGACTTTGCACAACAATTGAAATGACTTTGCCAACCACTGTTAATCAATTATCCGACCTCTAAAAATGACTTTGCCCAACAATTGTAATGACTTTGCCAACCACTGTTAATCACTTATCCGACCTCTAAAAATGACTTTGTCCAACAATTGTAATTAATTTGCCAACCACTGTTAATCACTTATCCGACCTCTAAAAATGACTTTGCCCAGCAATTGTAATGACTTTGCCAACCACTGTTAATCACTTATCCGACCTCTAAAAATGACATTGACCAACAATTGTAATGACTTTGCCAACCACTGTTAATCACTTATCCGACCTCTAAAAATGACTTTGCCCAACAATTGTAATGACTTTGCCAACCACTGTTAATCAATTATCCGGCCTCTAAAAATGACTTTGCAAAACAATTGAAATGACTTTGCCAACCACTGTTAATCAATTATCCGACCTCTAAAAATGACTTTGCCCAACAATTGTTATGACTTTGCCAACCACAGTTAATCACTCATCCGAACTCTAAAAATGACTTTGCCCAACAATTGTAATGACTTTGCCAACCACTTTTAATCACTTATCCGATCTCTAGAAATGACTTTGCCCAACAATTTTAATGACTTTGCCAACCACTGTTAATCACTTATCCGACCTCTAAAAATGACTTTGCAAAACAATTGAAATGACTTTGCCAACCACTGTTAATCAATTATCCGACCTCTAAAAATGACTTTGACCAACAATTGTAATGAATTTGCCAACCACTGTTAATCACTTATCCGACCTCTAAAAATGACTTTGCAAAACAATTGAAATGACTTTGCCAACCACTGTTAATCACTTATCCGACCTCTAAAAATGACTTTGACCAACAATTGTAATGAATTTGCCAACCACTGTTAATCACTTATCCGACCTCTAAAAATGACTTTGCAAAACAATTGAAATGACTTTGCCAACCACTGTTAATCAATTATCCGACCTCTAAAAATGACTTTGCCCAACAATTGTTATGACTTTGCCAACCACTGTTAATCACTCATCCGAACTCTAAAAATGACTTTGCCCAACAATTGTAATGACTTTGCCAACCACTGTTAATCACTTATCCGATCTCTTGAAATGACTTTGCCCAACAATTGTAATGACTTTGCCAACCTTTGTTAATCACTTATCCGACCTCTAAAAATGACTTTGACCAACAATTGTAATGAATTTGCCAACCACTGTTAAGCACTTATCCGAATTCTAAAAATGACTTTGCACACTAATTGAAATGACTTTGCCAAACACTGTAAATCAATTATCCGACCTCTAAAAATGACTTTGCCCAACAATTGTAATGACTTTGCCAACCACTGTTTATCACTAATCCGACCTCTAAAAATGACTTTGCCCAACAATTGTAATGACCTTGCTAACCACTGTTAATCACTTATCCGATCTCTTGAAATGACTTTGCCCAACAATTGTAATGACTTTGCCAACCACTGTTAATCACTTATCCGACCTCTAATAATGACTTTGCCCAACAATTGTAATGATTTTGCTAACCACTGTTAAGCACTTATCCGAATTCTAAAAATGACTTTGATCATTAATTGAAATGACTTTGCCAAACACTGTTAATCAATTATCCGACCTCTAAAAATGACTTTGCCCAACAATTGTAATGACTTTGCCAACCACTGTTTATCACTAATCTTAACTCTAAAAATGACTTTGCCCAACAATTGTAATGACTTTGCCAACCACTGTTAATCACTTATCCGATCTCTAGAAATGACTTTGCCCAACAATTGTAATGACTTTGCCAACCACTGTTAAACACTTATCCGACCTCTAAAAATGACTTTGCCAAACAATTGTAATGACCTTGCCAACCACTGTTAATCACTCATCCGATCTCTAGAAAAGACTTTGCCCAACAATTGTAATGACTTTGCCAACCACTGTTTATCACTTATCCGATCTCTTGAAATGACTATGCCCAACAATTGTAATGACTTTGCCAACCACTGTTAATCACTTATCCGACCTCTAAAAATGACTTTGCCCAACAATTGTAATGACTTTGCCAACCACTGTTAAGCACTTATCCGGCCTCTAAAAATGACTTTGCACAACAATTGTAATGATTTTGCTAACCACTGTTAAGCACTTATCCGAATTCTAAAAATGACTTTGCTCATTAATTGAAATGACTTTGCCAAACACTGTTAATCAAATATTCGACCTCTAAAAATGACTTTGCCCAACAATTGTAATGACTTTGCCAACCACTGTTTATCACTAATCCGAACTCTAAAAATGACTTTGCCCAACAATTGTAATGACTTTGCCAACCACTGTTAATCACTTATCCGATCTCTTGAAATGACTTTGCCCAACAATTGTAATGACTTTGCCAACCACTGTTAAACACTTCTCCGACCTCTAAAAATGACTTTGCCCAACAATTGTAATGACCTTGCCAACCACTGTAAATCACTTATCCGACCTCTAGAAATGACTTTGCACAACAATTGAAATGACTTTGCTAACCACTGTTAATCAATTACCCGACCTCTAAAAATGACTTTGCCCAACAATTGTAATGACTTTGCTAACCACTGTTAAGCACTTATCCGACCTCTAAAAATGACTTTGCCCAACAATTGTAATGACCTTGCCAACCACTGTAAATCACTTATCCGACCTCTAGAAATGACTTTGCACAACAATTGAAATGACTTTGCTAACCACTGTTAATCAATTACCCGACCTCTAAAAATGACTTTGCCCAACAATTGTAATGACTTTGCTAACCACTGTTAAGCACTTATCCGACCTCTAAAAATGACTTTGCCCAACAATTGAAATGACTTTGCCAACCACTGTTAAGCACTTATCTAACCTCTAAAAATGACTTTGCCCAACAATTGTAATGACTTTGCCAACCACTGTTAATCACTTATCCGATCTCTAGAAATGACTTTGCCCAACAATTGTAATGACTTTGCCAACCAATGTTAAACACTTATCCGACCTCTAAAATGACTTTGCCCAACAATTGTAATGACCTTGCCAACCACTGTTAATCACTTATCCGATCTCTAGAAAAGACTTTGCCCAACAATTGTAATGACTTTGCCAACCACTGTTAATCACTTATCCGACCTCTAAAAATGACTTTGCAAAACAATTGAAATGACTTTGCCAACCACTGTTAATCACAAATCCGAACTCTAAAAATGACTTTGCCCAACAATTGTAATGACTTTGCCAACCACTGTTAATCACTTATCCGGCCTCTAAAAATGACTTTGCACAACAATTGAAATGACTTTGCCAACCACTGTTAATCAATTATCCGACCTCTAAAAATGACTTTGCCCAACAATTGTAATGAATTTGCCAACCACAGTTAAGCACTTATCCGGCCTCTAAAAATGACTTTGCACAACAATTGAAATGACTTTGCCAACCACTGTTAATCAATTATCCGACCTCTAAAAATGACTATGCCCAACAATTGTAATGATTTTGCTAACCACTGTTAAGCACTTATCCGACCTCTAAAAATGACTTTGCACAACAATTGAAATGACTTTGCCAACCACTGTTAATCAATTATCCGACCTCTAAAAATGACTTTGCCTAACAAGTGTAATGACTTTGTCAACCACTGTTAATCACTTATCCGATCTCTAGAAATGACTTTGCCCAACAATTGTAATGACTTTGCCAACCACTGTTAATCACTAATCCGACCTCTAAAAATGACTTTGCCCAACAATTGAAATGACTTTGCCAACCACTGTTAATCAATTATCCGACCTCTAAAAATGACTTTGCCTAACAAGTGTAATGACTTTGTCAACCACTGTTAATCACTTATCCGATCTCTAGAAATGACTTTGCCCAACAATTGTAATGACTTTGCCAACCACTGTTAATCACTAATCCGACCTCTAAAAATGACTTTGCCCAACAATTGAAATGACTTTGCCAACCACTGTTAATCAATTATCCGACCTCTAAAAATGACTTAGCCCAACAATTGTAATGAATTTGCCAACCACAGTTAAGCACTTATCCGGCCTCTAAAAATGACTTTGCACAACAATTGAAATGACTTTGCCAACCACTGTTAATCACTTATCCGACCTCTGAAAATGACCTTGCCCAACAATTGTTATGACTTTGCCAACCACTGTTAATCACAAATCCGAACTCTAAAAATGACTTTGCCCAACAATTGTAATGACTTTGCCAACCACTGTTAAGCACTTATCCGGCCTCTAAAAATGACTTTGCACAACAACTGAAATGACTTTGCCAACCACTGTAAATCAATTATCCGACCTCTAAAAATGACTTTGCCCAACAATTGTAATGAATTTGCCAACCACAGTTAAGCACTTATCCGGCCTCTAAAAATGACTTTGCACAACAATTGAAATGACTTTGCCAACCACTGTTAATCAATTATCCGACCTCTAAAAATGACTTTGCCCAACAATTGTAATGATTTTATTAACCACTGTTAAGCACTTATCCGACCTCTAAAAATGACTTTGCACAACAATTGAAATGACTTTGCCAACCACTGTTAATCAATTATCCGACCTCTAAAAATGACTTTGCCTAACAAGTGTAATGACTTTGTCAACCACTGTTAATCACTTATCCGATCTCTAGAAATGACTTTGCCCAACAATTGTAATGACTTTGCCAACCACTGTTAATCACTTATCCGATCTCTAGAAATGACTTTGCCCAACAATTGTAATGAATTTGCCAACCACAGTTAAGCACTTATCCGGCCTCTAAAAATGACTTTGCCCAACAATTGAAATGACTTTGCCAACCACTGTTAATCAATTATCCGACCTCTAAAAATGACTTAGCCCAACAATTGTAATGAATTTGCCAACCACAGTTAAGCACTTATCCGGCCTCTAAAAATGACTTTGCACAACAATTGAAATGACTTTGCCAACCACTGTTAATCACTTATCCGACCTCTAAAAATGACCTTGCCCAACAATTGTTATGACTTTGCCAACCACTGTTAATCACTTATCCGACCTCTAAAAATGACTTTGCACAACAATTGAAATGACTTTGCCAAATACTGTTAATCAATTATCCGACATCTAAAAATGACTTTGCCCAACAATTGTAATGACTTTGCCAACCACTGTTAATCACTTATCCGAACTCTAAAAATGACTTTGCCCAACAATTGAAATGACTTTGCCAACCACTGTTAATCAATTATCCGACCTCTAAAAATGACTTTGCCTAACAAGTGTAATGACTTTGTCAACCACTGTTTATCACTTATCCGATCTCTAGAAATGACTTTGCCCAACAATTGTAATGACTTTGCTAACCACTGTTAAGCACTGATCCGACCTCTAAAAATGACTTTGCCCAACAATTGTAATGACTTTGCCAACCACTGTTAATCACTTATCCGACCTCTAAAAATGACTTTGCACAACAATTGAAATGACTTTGTCAACCACTGTTAATCACTTATCCGATCTCTAGAAATGACTTTGCCCAACAATTGTAATGACTTTGCCAACCACTGTTAATCAATTATCCGACCTCTAAAAATGACTTTGCCCAACAATTGTAATGATTTTGCTAACCACTGTTAAGCACTTATCCGACCTCTAAAAATGACTTTGCACAACAATTGAAATGACTTTGCCAACCACTGTTAATCAATTATCCGACCTCTAAAAATGACTTTGCCTAACAAGTGTAATGACTTTGTCAACCACTGTTAATCACTTATCCGATCTCTAGAAATGACTTTGCCCAACAATTGTAATGACTTTGCCAACCACTGTTAATCACTTATCCGATCTCTAGAAATGACTTTGCCCAACAATTGTAATGACTTTGCCAACCACTGTTAATCACTAATCCGACCTCTAAAAATGACTTTGCCCAACAATTGAAATGACTTTGCCAACCACTGTTAATCAATTATCCGACCTCTAAAAATGACTTAGCCCAACAATTGTAATGAATTTGCCAACCACAGTTAAGCACTTATCCGGCCTCTAAAAATGACTTTGCACAACAATTGAAATGACTTTGCCAACCACTGTTAATCACTTATCCGACCTCTAAAAATGACCTTGCCCAACAATTGTTATGACTTTGCCAACCACTGTTAATCACAAATCCGAACTCTAAAAATGACTTTGCCCAACAATTGTAATGACTTTGCCAACCACTGTTAAGCACTTATCCGGCCTCTAAAAATGACTTTGCACAACAACTGAAATGACTTTGCCAACCACTGTTAATCAATTATCCGACCTCTAAAAATGACTTTGCCCAACAATTGTAATGAATTTGCCAACCACAGTTAAGCACTTATCCGGCCTCTAAAAATGACATTGACCAACAATTGTAATGACTTTGCCAACCACTGTTAATCAATTATCCGACCTCTAAAAATGACTTTGCCCAACAATTGTAATGATTTTATTAACCACTGTTAAGCACTTATCCGACCTCTAAAAATGACTTTGCACAACAATTGAAATGACTTTGCCAACCACTGTTAATCAATTATCCGACCTCTAAAAATGACTTTGCCTAACAAGTGTAATGACTTTGTCAACCACTGTTAATCACTTATCCGATCTCTAGAAATGACTTTGCCCAACAATTGTAATGACTTTGCCAACCACTGTTAATCACTTATCCGATCTCTAGAAATGACTTTGCCCAACAATTGTAATGACTTTGCTAACAACTGTTAATCACTAATCCGACCTCTAAAAATGACTTTGCCCAACAATTGTAATGACTTTGCCAACCACTGTTAATCACTTATCCGGCCTCTAAAAATGACTTTGCCCAACAATTGTAATGACTTTGCCAACCACAGTAAAGCACTTATCCGGCCTCTAAAAATGACTTTGCCCAACAATTGTAATGACCTTGCCAACCACTGTTAATCACTTATCCGATCTCTAGAAAAGACTTTGCCCAACAATTGTAATGACTTTGCCAACCACTGTAAATCACTTATCCGATCTCTTGAAATGACTTTGCCCAACAATTGTAATGACTTTGCCAACCACTGTTAATCACAAATCCGTACTCTAAAAATGACTTTGCCCAACAATTGTAATGACTTTGCCAACCACTGTTAAGCACTTATCCGGCCTCTAAAAATGACTTTGCACAACAATTGAAATGACTTTGCCAACCACTGTTAATCAATTATCCGACCTCTAAAAATGACTTTGCCCAACAATTGTAATGAATTTGCCAACCACAGTTAAGCACTTATCCGGCCTCTAAAAATGACTTTGCACAACAATTGAAATGACTTTGCCAACCACTGTTAATCAATTATCCGACCTCTAAAAATGACTTTGCCCAACAATTGTAATGACTTTGCCAACCACTGTTAATCACTTATCCGACCTCTAAAAATGACTTTGCACAACAATTGAAATGACTTTGTCAACCACTGTTAATCACTTATCCGATCTCTAGAAATGACTTTGCCCAACAATTGTAATGACTTTGCCAACCACTGTTAATCACTTATCCGGCCTCTAAAAATGACTTTGCCCAACAATTGAAATGACTTTGCCAACCACTGTTAATCACTAATCCGACTTCTAAAAATGACTTTGCCCAACAATTGTAATGACTTTGCCAACCACTGTTAATCACTTATCCGACCTCTAAAAATGACTTTGCCCAACAAGTGTAATGACTTTGTCAACCACTGTTCATCACTTATCCGATTTCTAGAAATGACTTTGCCCAACAATTGTAATGACTTTGCCAACCACTGTTAATCACTTATCCGACCTCTAAAAATGACTTTGCCTAACAAGTGTAATGACTTTGCCAACCACTGTTAATCACTTATCCGACCTCTAAAAATGACTTTGCCCAACAATTGTAATGACTTTGCTAACAACTGTTAAGCACTTATCCGAATTCTAAAAATGACTTTGCACAACAATTGAAATGACTTTGCCAACCACTGTTAATCAATTATCCGACCTCTAAAAATGACTTTGCCCAACAATTGTAATGACTTTGCCAACCACAGCAAAGCACTTATCCGGCCTCTAAAAATGACTTTGCCCAACAATTGTAATGACCTTGCCAACCACTGTTAATCACTTATCCGATCTCTAGAAAAGACTTTGCCCAACAATTGTAATGACTTTGCCAACCACTGTAAATCACTTATCCGATCTCTTGAAATGACTTTGCCCAACAATTGTAATGACTTTGCCAACCACTGTTAATCACAAATCCGAACTCTAAAAATGACTTTGCCCAACAATTGGAATGACTTTGCCAACCACTGTTAATCACTTATCCGATTTCTAGAAACGACTTTGCGCAACAATTGTAATCACTTTGCCAACCACTGATAATCAATTATCCGAGCTCTAGAAATGACTTTGCCCAACAATTGTAATGACTTTGTCAACCACTGGTAATCACTTATCCGACTTCTAAAAATGACTCTGCCCAACAATTGTAATGACTTTGTCAACCACTGTTAATCACTTATCCGACCTTTAAAAATTACTTTGCCCAACAATTGTAATGTTTTTGCCAACCACTGTTAATCACTTATCCGACCTCTAAAAATGACTTTGCCTTACAAGTGTAATGACTCTGTCAACCACTGTTAATCACTAATCCGAACTCTAAAAATGACTTTGCCCAACAATTGTAATGACTTTGCTAACCACTGTTAAGCACTTATACGACCTCTAAAAATGACTTTGCACAACAATTGAAATGACTTTGCCAACCACTATTAATCAATTATCCGACCTCTAAAAATGACTTTGCCCAACAATTGGAATGACTTTGCCAACCACTGTTAATCACTTATCCGATTTCTAGAAACGACTTTGCCCAACAATTGTAATCACTTTGCCAACCACTGATAATCAATTATCCGAGCTCAAGAAATGACTTTGCCCAACAATTGTAATGACTTTGTCAACCACTGGTAATCACTTATCCGACTTCTAAAAATGACTCTGCCCAACAATTGTAATGACTTTGCCAACCACTGTTAATCACTAATCCGAACTCTAAAAATGACTTTGCCCAATCATTGTAATGACTTTGCCAAACACTGTTAATCACTTATCCGAACTCTAAAAATGACTTTGACCAACAATTGTAATGACTTTGCCAACCACTGTTAATCACTTATCCGACCTCTAAAAATTACTTTGCCCAACAATTGTAATGTTTTTGCCAACCACTGTTAATCACTTATCCGACCTCTAAAAATGACTTTGCCTTACAAGTGTAATGACTCTGTCAACCACTGTTAATCACTTATCCGAATTCTAGAAATGACTTTGCCCAACAATTGTAATGACTTTGCCAACCACTGTTAATCACTAATCCGAACTCTAAAAATGACTTTGCCCAACAATTGTAATGACTTTGCCAACCACTGTTAATCACTTATCCGACCTATATAAATGACTTTGCCCAACAATTGTTATGACTTTGCCAACCACTGTTAATCACTTTTCCGACCTCTAAAAATGACTTTGCCTAACAAGTGTAATGCCTTTGCCAACCACTGTTAATCACTTATCCGATTTCTAGAAACGACTTTGCCCAACAATTGTAATCACTTTGCCAACCACTGATAATCAATTATCCGAGCTCAAGAAATGACTTTGCCCAACAATTGTAATGACTTTGTCAACCACTGGTAATCACTTATCCGACTTCTAAAAATGACTCTGCCCAACAATTGTAATGACTTTGCCAACCACTGTTAATCACTAATCCGAACTCTAAAAATGACTTTGCCCAACAATTGTAATGACTTTGCCAAACACTGTTAATCACTTATCCGAACTCTAAAAATGACTTTGACCAACAATTGTAATGACTTTGCCAACCACTGTTAATCACTTATCCGACCTCTAAAAATTACTTTGCCCAACAATTGTAATGTTTTTGCCAACCACTGTTAATCACTTATCCGACCTCTAAAAATGACTTTGCCTTACAAGTGTAATGACTCTGTCAACCACTGTTAATCACTTATCCGAATTCTAGAAATGACTTTGCCCAACAATTGTAATGACTTTGCCAACCACTGTTAATCACTAATCCGAACTCTAAAAATGACTTTGCCCAACAATTGTAATGACTTTGCCAACCACTGTTAATCACTTATCCGACCTATATAAATGACTTTGCCCAACAATTGTTATGACTTTGCCAACCACTGTTAATCACTTTTCCGACCTCTAAAAATGACTTTGCCTAACAAGTGTAATGCCTTTGCCAACCACTGTTAAGCACTTATCCGGCCTCTAAAAATGACTTTGCACAACAATTGAAATGACTTTGCCAACCACTGTTAATCAATTATCCGACCTCTAAAAATGACTTTGCCCAACAATTGAAATGACTTTGTTAACCACTGTTAAGCACTTATCCGACCTCTAAAAATGACTTTGCACAACAATTGAAATGACTTTGCCAACCACTGTTAATCAATTATCCGACCTCTAAAAATGACTTTGCCCAACAATTGTAATGACTTTGCCAACCACTGTTAATCACTAATCCGACCTCTAAAAATGACTTTGCCCAACAATTGAAATGACTTTGCTTAGCACTGTTAAGCACTTATCCGAACTCTAAAAATGACTTTATACAACAATTGAAATGACTTTGCCAACCACTGTTAATCAATTATCCGACCTCTAAAAATGACTTTGCCCAACAAGTGTAATGACTCTGTCAACCACTGTTAATCACTAATCCGAACTCTAAAAATGACTTTGCCCAACAATTGTAATGACTTTGCTAACCACTGTTAAGCACTTATACGACCTCTAAAAATGACTTTGCACAACAATTGAAATGACTTTGCCAACCACTATTAATCAATTATCCGACCTCTAAAAATGACTTTGCCCAACAATTGGAATGACTTTGCCAACCACTGTTAATCACTTATCCGATTTCTAGAAACGACTTTGCCCAACAATTGTAATCACTTTGCCAACCACTGATAATCAATTATCCGAGCTCAAGAAATGACTTTGCCCAACAATTGTAATGACTTTGTCAACCACTGGTAATCACTTATCCGACTTCTAAAAATGACTCTGCCCAACAATTGTAATGACTTTGCCAACCACTGTTAATCACTAATCCGAACTCTAAAAATGACTCTGCCCAACAATTGTAATGACTTTGCCAACCACTGTTAATCACTAATCCGAACTCTAAAAATGACTTTGCCCAACAATTGTAATGACTTTGCCAAACACTGTTAATCACTTATCCGAACTCTAAAAATGACTTTGACCAACAATTGTAATGACTTTGCCAACCACTGTTAATCACTTATCCGACCTTTAAAAATTACTTTGCCCAACAATTGTAATGTTTTTGCCAACCACTGTTAATCACTTATCCGACCTCTAAAAATGACTTTGCCTTACAAGTGTAATGACTCTGTCAACCACTGTTAATCACTAATCCGAACTCTAAAAATGACTTTGCCCAACAATTGTAATGACTTTGCTAACCACTGTTAAGCACTTATACGACCTCTAAAAATGACTTTGCACAACAATTGAAATGACTTTGCCAACCACTATTAATCAATTATCCGACCTCTAAAAATGACTTTGCCCAACAATTGGAATGACTTTGCCAACCACTGTTAATCACTTATCCGATTTCTAGAAACGACTTTGCCCAACAATTGTAATCACTTTGCCAACCACTGATAATCACTTATCCGACCTATATAAATGACTTTGCCCAACAATTGTTATGACTTTGCCAACCACTGTTAATCACTTTTCCGACCTCTAAAAATGACTTTGCCTAACAAGTGTAATGCCTTTGCCAACCACTGTTAAGCACTTATCCGGCCTCTAAAAATGACTTTGCACAACAATTGAAATGACTTTGCCAACCACTGTTAATCAATTATCCGACCTCTAAAAATGACTTTGCCCAACAATTGAAATGACTTTGTTAACCACTGTTAAGCACTTATCCGACCTCTAAAAATGACTTTGCACAACAATTGAAATGACTTTGCCAACCACTGTTAATCAATTATCCGACCTCTAAAAATGACTTTGCCCAACAATTGTAATGACTTTGCCAACCACTGTTAATCACTAATCCGACCTCTAAAAATGACTTTGCCCAACAATTGAAATGACTTTGCTTAGCACTGTTAAGCACTTATCCGAACTCTAAAAATGACTTTATACAACAATTGAAATGACTTTGCCAACCACTGTTAATCAATTATCCGACCTCTAAAAATGACTTTGCCCAACAATTGTAATGACTTTGCCAACCACTGTTAATCACTTATCCGACCTCTAAAAATGACCTTGCCTAACAATTGTTATGACTTTGCCAACCACTGTTAATCACTTATCCGACCTCTAAAAATGTCTTTGCCTAACAAGTGTAATGACTTTGCCAACCACTGTTAAGCACTTATCCGGCCTCTAAAAATGACTTTGCACAACAATTGAAATGACTTTGCCAACCACTGTTAATCAATTATCCGACCTCTAAAAATGACTTTGCCCAACAATTGAAATGACTTTGCCAAACACTGTTAATCACTTATCCGAACTCTAAAAATGACTTTGACCAACAATTGTAATGACTTTGCCAACCACTGTTAATCACTTATCCGACCTCTAAAAATTACTTTGCCCAACAATTGTAATGACTTTGCCAACCACTGTTAATCACTTATCCGACCTCTAAAAATGACTTTGCCTTACAAGTGTAATGACTTTGTCAACCACTGTTAATCACTTATCCGAATTCTAGAAATGACTTTGCCCAACAATTGTAATGACTTTGCCAACCACTGTTAATCACTAATCCGAACTCTAAAAATGACTTTGCCCAACAATTGTAATGACTTTGCCAACTACTGTTAATCACTTATCCAACCTCTAAAAATAGCTTTGACCAACAATTGTAATGACTTTGCTTACCACTGTTAATCACTAATCCGAACTCTAAAAATGACTTTGCCCAACAATTGTAATGACTTTGCCAACCACTGTTAATCACTTATCCGACCTCTAAAAATGACTTTGCCCAACAATTGTAATGACTTTGCCAACCACTGTTAATCAATTATCCGACCTCTAAAAATGACTTTGCCTAACAAGTGTAATGCCTTTGCCAACCACTGTTAAGCACTTATCCGGCCTCTAAAAATGACTTTGCACAACAATTGAAATGACTTTGCCAACCACTGTTAATCAATTATCCGACCTCTAAAAATGACTTTGCCCAACAATTGAAATGACTTTGCTAACCACTGTTAAGCACTTATCCGACCTCTAAAAATGACTTTGCACAACAATTGAAATGACTTTGCCAACCACTGTTAATCAATTATCCGACCTCTAAAAATGACTTTGCCCAACAATTGTAATGACTTTGCCAACCACTGTTAATCACTAATCCGAACTCTAAAAATGACTTTGCCCAACAATTGTAATGACTTTGTCAACCACTGTTAATCACTTATCCGATCTCTAGAAATGACTTTGCCCAACAATTGTAATGACTTTGCCAACCACTGTTAATCACTAATCCGAACTCTAAAAATGACTTTGCACAACAATTGAAATGACTTTGCCAACCACTGTTAATCAATTATCCGACCTCTAAAAATGACTTTGCCCAACAATTGTAATGACTTTGCCAACCACTGTTAATCACTAATCCGAACTCTAAAAATGACTTTGCCCAACAATTCTAATGACTTTGCCAACCACTGTTAATCACTTATCCGACCTCTAAAAATGACCTTGCCCAACAATTGTTATGACTTTGCCAACCACTGTTAATCACTTATCCGACCTCTAAAAATGACTTTGCCTAACAAGTGTAATGACTTTGCCAACCACTGTTAAGCACTTATCCGGCCTCTAAAAATGACTTTGCACAACAATTGAAATGACTTTGCCAACCACTGTTAATCAATTATCCGACCTCTAAAAATGACTTTGCCTTACAATTGTAATGACTTTGCCAACTACTGTTAATCACTTATCCAACCTCTAAAAATAACTTTGCACAACAATTGAAATGACTTTGCCAACCACTGTTAATCACTTATCCGAACTCTAAAAATGACTTTGCCCTACAATTCTAATGACTTTGCCAACTACTGTTAATCACTTATCCGATCTCTTAAAATGACTTTGCCCAACAATTGTAATGACTTTGCCAACCACTGTTATTCACTTATCCGACCTCTAAAAATGACTTTGCCTAACAATTGTAATGACTTTGCCAACCACTGTTAATCACTAATCCGAACTCTAAAAATGACTTTGCCTAACAAGTGTAATGACTTTGTCAACCACTGCTAATCAATTATCCGACCTCTAAAAATGACTTTGCCAACCACTGTTAATCACTAATCCGAACTCTAAAAATGACTTTGCCCAACAATTGTAATTACTTTGCCAACTACTGTTAATCACTTATCCGATCTCTAGAAATGACTTTGCCCAACAATTGTAATGACTTTGCTAACCACTGTTAATCACTTATCCGACCTCTAAAAATGACTTTGCCCAACAATTGTAATGACTTTGCCAACCACTGTTAATCACTTATCCGACCTCTAAAAATGACTTTGCCCAACAATTGTAATGACTTTGCCAACCACTGTTAATCACTTATCCGACCTCTAAAAATGACTTTGCCTAACAAGTGTAATGACTTTGTCAACCACTGTTAATCACTTATCCGATCTCTAGAAATGACTTTGCCCAACAATTGTAATGACTTTGCCGACCACTGTTAATCACTTATACGAACTCTAAAAATGACTTTGCCCAACAATTGTAATGACTTTGCCAACCACTGTTAAGCACTTATCCGACCTCTAAAAATGACTTTGCACAACAATTGAAATGACTTTGACAACCACTGTTGATCAATTATCCGACCTCTAAAAATGACTTTGCCCAACAATTGTAATGACTTTGCTTACCACTGTTAAGCACTTATCCGACCTCTAAAAATGACTTTGCTCAACAATTGAAATGACTTTGCCAACTACTGTTAATCAATTATCCGACCTCTAAAAATGACTTTGCCCAACAATTGTAATGACTTTGCCAACCACTGTTAATCAATTATCCGACCTCTAAAAATGACTTTGCCTAACAAGTGTAATGACTTTGTCAACCACTGTTAATCACTTATCCGATTTCTAGAAATGACTTTGCCCAACAATTGTAATGACTTTGCCGACCACTGTTAATCACTTATCCGACCTCTAAAAATGACTTTGCCTTACAAGTGTAATGACTTTGTCAACCACCGTTAATCACTTATCCGATTTCTAGAAATGACTTTGCCCAACAATTGTAATGACTTTGTCAACCACTGTTAATCACTTATCCGACCTCTAAAAATGACTTTGCCCAACAATTGTAATGACTTTGTCAACCACCGTTAATCACTTATCCGATTTCTAGAAATGACTTTGCCCAACAATTGTAATGACTTTGCCAACCACTGTTAATCACTAATCCGAACTCTAAAAATGACTTTGCCCAACAATTGTAATGACTTTGTCAACCACTGTTAATCACTTATCCGATTTCTAGAAATGACCTTGCCCAACAATTGTTATGACTTTGCCAACTACTGTTAATCACTTATCCGATCTCTAGAAATGACTTTGCCCAACAATTGTAATGACTTTGCTAACCACTGTTAATCACTTATCCGACCTCTAAAAATGACTTTGCCCAACAATTGTAATGACTTTGTCAACCACTGTTAATCACTTATCCGATTTCTAGAAATGACTTTGCCCAACAATTGTAATGACTTTGCCAACCACTGTTAATCACTAATCCGAACTCTAAAAATGACTTTGCCCAACAATTGTAATGACTTTGTCAACCACTGTTAATCACTTATCCGATTTCTAGAAATGACCTTGCCCAACAATTGTTATGACTTTGCCAACTACTGTTAATCACTTATCCGATATCTAGAAATGACTTTGCCCAACAATTGTAATGACTTTGCTAACCACTGTTAATCACTTATTCGACCTCTAAAAATGACTTTGCCCAACAATTGTAATGACTTTGCCAACCACTGTTAATCACTTATCCGACCTCTAAAAATGACTTTGCCCAACAATTGTAATGACTTTGCCAACCACTGTTAATCACTTATCCGACCTCTAAAAATGACTTTGCCTAACAAGTGTAATGACTTTGTCAACCACTGTTAATCACTTATCCGATCTCTAGAAATGACTTTGCCCAACAATTGTAATGACTTTGCCGACCACTGTTAATCACTTATACGAACTCTAAAAATGACTTTGCCCAACAATTGTAATGACTTTGCCAACCACTGTTAAGCACTTATCCGACCTCTAAAAATGACTTTGCACAACAATTGAAATGACTTTGACAACCACTGTTGATCAATTATCCGACCTCTAAAAATGACTTTGCCCAACAATTGTAATGACTTTGCTTACCACTGTTAAGCACTTATCCGACCTCTAAAAATGACTTTGCTCAACAATTGAAATGACTTTGCCAACTACTGTTAATCAATTATCCGACCTCTAAAAATGACTTTGCCCAACAATTGTAATGACTTTGCCAACCACTGTTAATCAATTATCCGACCTCTAAAAATGACTTTGCCTAACAAGTGTAATGACTTTGTCAACCACTGTTAATCACTTATCCGACCTCTAAAAATGACTTTGCCAAACAATTGTAATGACTTTGCCAACCACTGTTAATCACTAATCCGACCTCTAAAAATGACTTTGCCCAACAATTGTAATGACTTTGCCAACCACTGTTAATCACTTATCCGACCTCTAAAAATGACTTTGCCTAACAAGTGTAATGACTTTGCCAACCACTGTTAAGCACTTATCCGACCTCTAAAAATGACTTTGCACAACAATTGAAATGACTTTGACAACCACTGTTGATCAATTATCCGACCTCTAAAAATGACTTTGCCCAACAATTGTAATGACTTTGCTTACCACTGTTAAGCACTTATCCGACCTCTAAAAATGACTTTGCTCAACAATTGAAATGACTTTGCCAACTACTGTTAATCAATTATCCGACCTCTAAAAATGACTTTGCCCAACAATTGTAATGACTTTGCCAACCACTGTTAATCACTTATCCGACCTCTAAAAATGACTTTGCCCAACAATTGTAATGACTTTGTCAACCACTGTTAATCACTTATCCGACCTCTAAAAATGACTTTGCCAAACAATTGTAATGACTTTGCCAACCACTGTTAATCACTAATCCGACCTCTAAAAATGACTTTGCCCAACAATTGTAATGACTTTGCCAACCACTGTTAATCACTTATCCGACCTCTAAAAATGACTTTGCCTAACAAGTGTAATGACTTTGCCAACCACTGTTAAGCACTTATCCGACCTCTAAAAATGACTTTGCACAACAATTGAAATGACTTTGACAACCACTGTTGATCAATTATCCGACCTCTAAAAATGACTTTGCCCAACAATTGTAATGACTTTGCTTACCACTGTTAAGCACTTATCCGACCTCTAAAAATGACTTTGCTCAACAATTGAAATGACTTTGCCAACTACTGTTAATCAATTATCCGACCTCTAAAAATGACTTTGCCCAACAATTGTAATGACTTTGCCAACCACTGTTAATCACTTATCCGACCTCTAAAAATGACTTTGCCCAACAATTGTAATGACTTTGTCAACCACTGTTAATCTCTTATCCGATTTCTAGAAATGACTTTGCCCAACAATTGTAATGACTTTGCCAACCACTGTTAATCACTTATCCGATTTCTAGAAATGACTTTGCCCAACAATTGTAATGACTTTGCCAACCACTGTTAATCACTTATCCGATCTCTAGAAATGACTTTGCCTAACAAGTGTAATGACTTTGTCAACCACTGTTAATAACTTATCCGATCTCTAAAAATGACCTTGCCCAACAATTGTTATGACTTTGCCAACCACTGTTAATCACTTATCCGACCTCTAAAAATGACTTTGCCTAACAAGTGTAATGACTTTGTCAACCACTGTTAATCACTTATACGAACTCTAAAAATGACTTTGCCCAACAATTGTAATGACTTTGCCAACCACTGTTAAGCACTAATCCGACCTCTAAAAATGACTTTGCACAACAATTGAAATGACTTTGACAACCACTGTTGATCAATTATCCGACCTCTAAAAATGACTTTGCCCAACAATTGTAATGACTTTGCTTACCACTGTTAAGCACTTATCCGACCTCTAAAAATGACTTTGCTCAACAATTGAAATGACTTTGCCAACCACTGTTAAAGAACTTATCCGACCTCTAAAAATGACTTTGCACAACAATTGAAATGACTTTGACAACCACTGTTTATCAATTATCCGACCTCTAAAAATGACTTTGCCCAACAATTGTAATGACTTTGCTTACCACTGTTAAGCACTTATCCGACCTCTAAAAATGACTTTGCTCAACAATTGAAATGACTTTGCCAACTACTGTTAATCAATTATCCGACCTCTAAAAATGACTTTGCCCAACAATTGTAATGACTTTGACAACCACTGTTAATCACTTATCCGACCTCTAAAAATGACTTTGCCCAACAATTGTAATGACTTTGTCAACCACTGTTAATCACTTATCCGATTTCTAGAAATGACTTTGCCCAACAATTGTAATGACTTTGCCAACCACTGTTAATCACTAATCCGAACTCTAAAAATGACTTTGCCCAACAATTGTAATGACTTTGTCAACCACTGTTAATCACTTATCCGATTTCTAGAAATGACTTTGCCCAACAATTGTAATGACTTTGTCAACCACTGTTAATCACTTATCCGATTTCTAGAAATGACTTTGCCCAACAATTGTAATGACTTTGCCAACCACTGTTAATCACTAATCCGAACTCTAAAAATGACTTTGCCCAACAATTGTAATGACTTTGTCAACCACTGTTAATCACTTATCCGATTTCTAGAAATGACTTTGCCCAACAATTGTAATGACTTTGCCAACCACTGTTAATCACTTATCCGATTTCTAGAAATGACTTTGCCCAACAATTGTAATGACTTTGCCAACCACTGTTAATCACCATTCCGATTTCTAGAAATGACTTTGCCCAACAATTGTTATGACTTTGCCAACCACTGTTAATCACTAATCCGAACTCTAAAAATGACTTTGCCTAACAAGTGTAATGACTTTGTCAACCACTGTTAATAACTTATCCGATCTCTAAAAATGACCTTGCCCAACAATTGTTATGACTTTGCCAACCACTGTTAATCACTTATCCGACCTCTAAAAATGACTTTGCCTTACAAGTGTAATGACTTTGTCAACCACTGTTAATCACTTATCCGACCTCTAAAAATGACTTTGCCCAACAATTGTAATGACTTTGCCAACCACTGTTAATCACTCATCCGAACTCTAAAAATGACTTTGATCAACAATTGGAATGACTTTGCCAACCACTGTTAATCACTTATCCGATCTCTTGAAATGACTTTGCCCAACAATTGTAATGACTTTGCCAACCACTGTTAATCACTTATCCGATCTCTAGAAATGACTTTGCCCAACAATCGTAATGACTTTGCCAATTACTGTTGATCACTTATCCGAACTCTAAAAATGACTTTGACCAACAATTGTAAAGACTTTGCCAACCACTGTTAATCACTTATCCGATCTCTTGAAATGACTTTGCTCAACAATTGAAATGACTTTGCCAACTACTGTTAATCAATTATCCGACCTCTAAAAATGACTTTGCCCAACAATTGTAATGACTTTGCTTACCACTGTTAAGCACTTATCCGACCTCTAAAAATGACTTTGCCTAACAAGTGTAATGACTTTGCCAACCACTGTTTATCTCTTATCCGATCTCTAGAAATGACTTTGCCCAACAATTGTAATGACTTTACCAACCACTGTTAATCACTTATCCGACCTCTAAAAATGAATTTGCCCAACAATTGTAATGACTTTGCCAACAACTGTTAAGCACTTATCCGACCTCTAAAAATGACTTTGCACAACAATTGAAATGACTTTGCCAACCACTGTTTATCAATTATCCGACCTCTAAAAATGACTTTGCCCAACAATTGTAATGACTTTGCTAATCACTGTTAAGCACTTATCCGACCTCTAAAAATGTCTTTGCACAACAATTGAAATGACTTTGTCAACCACTGTTAATCACTTATCCGATCTCTAGAAATGACTTTGTCCAACAATTGTAATGACTTTGCCAACCACTGTGAATCACTTATCCGAACTATAAAAATGACTTTGCCCAACAATTGTAATGACTTTGCTAACCACTGTTAAGCACTTATCCGACCTCTAAAAATGACTTTGCCTAACAAGTGTAATGACTTTGTCAACCACCGTTAATCACTTATCCGATCTCTTGAAATGACGTTGCCCAATAATTGTAATAACTTTGCCAACCACTGTTAATCACTTATCCGACCTCTAAAAATGACTTTGCCCAACAATTGTAACGACTTTGCCAACCACTGTTAATCACTTATCCGACCTCTAAAACTGACTTTGCCCAACAATTGTAATGACTTTGCCAACCACTGTTAATCACTTATCCGACCTCTAGAAATGACTTAGTCCAACAATTGTAATGACTTTGCCAACCACTGTCAATCACTTATCCGACCTCTAAAAATGACTTTGCCCAACAATTGTAACGACTTTGCCAACCACTGTTAATCACTTATACGACCTCTAAAAATGACTATGCCCAACAATTGTAATGACTTTGCCAACCACTGTTAATCACTTATCCGACCTCTAGAAATGACTTAGTCCAACAATTGTAATGACTTTGCCAACGACTGTCAATCACTTATCCGATCTCTAGAAATGACTTTGCCCAACAATTGTAATGACTTTGCGAACCACTGTTAAGCACTTATCCGACCTCTAAAAATGACTTTGCACAACAATTGAAATGACTTTGCCAACCACTGTTAATCACTTATCCGAACTCTAAAAATGACTTTGACCAACAATTGTAATGATTTTGCCAACCACTGTTAATCACTAATCCGAACTCTAAAAATGACTTTGCCCAACAATTGTAATGACTTTGCCAACCACTATTAATCACCTATCCGATCTCTAGAAATGACTTTGCCCAACAATTGTAATGACTTTGCCAACCACTGTTAATCACTTATCCGAACTCTAAAAATGACTTTGCCCAACAATTGTAATGACTTTGCCAACCACTGTTAATCACTTATCCGATCTCTAGAAATGACTTTGCCAAACAATTGTAATGACTTTGCCAACCACTGTTAATCACTTATCCGACCTCTAAAAATGACTTTGCCCAACAATTGTTATGATTTTGCCAACCACTGTTAATCACTTATCCGAACTATAAAAATGACTCTGCCCAACAATTGAAATGACTTTGCCAAACACTGCTATTCAATTATCTGACCTCTAAAAATGACTTTGCCCAGCAATTGAAATGACTTTGCCAACCACTGTTAATCACTTATCCGACCTCTAAAAATGACTTTGCCCAACAATTGAAATGACTTTGCCAACCACTGTTAATCACTTATCCGACCTCTAAAAATGACTTTGCCCAACAATTGTTATGATTTTGCCAACCACTGTTAATCACTTATCCGAACTATAAAAATGACTCTGCCCAACAATTGTAATGACTTTGCCAAACACTGCTATTCAATTTTCTGACCTCTAAAAATGACTTTGCCCAGCAATTGAAATGACTTTGCCAACCACTGTTAATCACTTATCCGACCTCTAAAAATGACTTTGCCCAACAATTGTAATGACTTTGCCAACCACTGTTAATCACTTATCCAGTCTCTAGAAATGACTTTGCCCAACAATTTTGATGACTTTGCCAACCACTGTTAATCACTTATCCGATCTCTAGAAATGACTTTGCCAAACAATTGTAATGACTTTGCCAACCACTGTTAATCAAGTATCCGACCTCTAAAAATGACTTTGCCCAACAATTGTTATGATTTTGCCAACCACTGTTAATCACTTATCCGAACTATAAAAATGACTCTGCCAAACAATTGTAATGACTTTGCCAAACACTGCTATTCATTTATCTGACCTCTAAAAATGACTTTGCCCAGCAATTGAAATGACTTTGCCAACCACTGTTAATCACTTATCCGACCTCTAAAAATGACTTTGCCCAACAATTGTAATGACTTTGCCAACCACTGTTAATCACTTATCCGACTTCTAGAAATGACTTTGTCCAACAATTGTAATGACTTTGCCAACCACTGTCAATCACTTATCCGATCTCTAGAAATGACTTTGCCCAACAATTGTAATGACTTTGCGAACCACTGTTAAGCACTTATCCGACCTCTAAAAATGACTTTGCAGAACAATTGAAATGACTTTGCCAACCACTGTTAATCACTTATCCGAACTCTTAAAATGACTTTGACCAACAATTGTAATGATTTTGCCAACCACTGTTAATCACTAATCCGAACTCTAAAAATGACTTTGCCCAACAATTGTAATGACTTTGCCAACCACTATTAATCACCTATCCGATCTCTAGAAATGACTTTGCCAAACAATTGTAATGACTTTGCCAACCACTGTTAATCACTTATCCGAACTCTAAAAATGACTTTGCCCAACAATTGTAATGACTTTGCCAACCACTGTTAATCACTTATCCGATCTCTAGAAATGACTTTGCCAAACAATTGTAATGACTTTGCCAACCACTGTAAATCACTTATCCGACCTCTAAAAATGACTTTGCCCAACAATTGTTATGATTTTGCCAACCACTGTTAATCACTTATCCGAACTATAAAAATGACTCTGCCCAACAATTGTAATGACTTTGCCAAACACTGCTATTCAATTATCTGACCTCTAAAAATGACTTTGCCCAACAATTGAAATGACTTTGCCAACCACTGTTAATCACTTATCCGACCTCTAAAAATGACTTTGCCCAACAATTGAAATGACTTTGCCAACCACTGTTTATCACTTATCCGAACTCTAAAAATGACTTTGCCCAACAATTGTAATGACTTTGCCAACCACTGTTAATCACTTATCCGATCTCTAGAAATGACTTTGCCAAACAATTGTAATGACTTTGCCAACCACTATTAATCACCTATCCGATCTCTAGAAATGACTTTGCCCAACAATTGTAATGACTTTGCTAACCACTGTTAATCACTTATCCGAACTCTAAAAATGACTTTGCCCAACAATTGTAATGACTTTGCCAACCACTGTTAATCACTTATCCGAACTCTAGAAATGACTTTGCCCAACAATTGTAATGACTTTGCCAACCACTGTTAATCACTTTTTCGACCTCTAAAAATGAATTTGCCCAACAATTGTAATGAATTTGCCAAAAACTGTTAATCACTAATCCGAACTCTAAAAATGACTTTGCCCAACAATTGTTATGACTTTGCCAACCACTGTTAATCACTAATCCGAACTCTAGAAATGACTTTGCCCAACAATTGTAATGACTTTGCCAACCACTGTTAATCACTTATCCGAACTCTAAAAATGACTTTGCCCAACAATTGTAATGACCTTGCCAACCACTGTTAATCACTTATCCAGTCTCTAGAAATGACTTTGCCCAACAATTGTGATGACTTTGCAAACCACTGTAATTCACTTTTCCGACCTCTAGAAATGACTTTGACCAACAATTGTAATGACTTTGCCAACCACTGTTAATCACCTATCCGATCTCTAGAAATGACTTTGCCAAAAATATTGTAATGACTTTGCCAACCACTGTTAATCACTTATCCGACCTCTAAAAATGACTTTGCCCAACAATTGTTATGATTTTGCCAACCACTGTTAATCACTTATCCGAACTTTAAAAATGACTCTGCCCAACAATTGTAATGACTTTGCCAAACACTGCTATTCAATTATCTGACCTCTAAAAATGACTTTGCCCAGCAATTGAAATGACTTTGCCAACCACTGTTAATCACTTATCCGACCTCTAAAAATGACTTTGCCCAACAATTGTAATGACTTTGCCAACCACTGTTAATCACCTATCCGACCTCTAAAAATGACTTTGCCCAACAATTGTTATGATTTTGCCAACCACTGTTAATCACTTATCCGAACTATAAAAATGACTCTGCCCAACAATTGTAATGACTTTGCCAAACACTGCTATTCAATTATCTGACCTCTAAAAATGACTTTGCCCAACAATTGAAATGACTTTGCCAACCACTGTTAATCACTTATCCGACCTCTAAAAATGACTTTGCCCAACAATTGAAATGACTTTGCCAACCACTGTTTATCACTTATCCGACCTCTAAAAATGACTTTGACCAATAATTGTAATGATTTTGCCAACCACTGTTAATCACTAATCCGAACTCTAAAAATGATTTTTCCCAACAATTGTAATGACTTTGCCAACCACTATTAATCACCTATCCGATCTCTAGAAATGACTTTGCCCAACAATTGTAATGACTTTGCCAACCACTGTTAATCACTTATCCGAACTCTAAAAATGACTTTGCCCAACAATTGTAATGACTTTGCCAACCACTGTTAATCACTTATCCGAACTCTAAAAATGACTTTGCCCAACAATTGTAATGACTTTGTCAACCACCGTTAATCACTTATCCGATCTCTAGAAATGACTTTGCCCAACAATTGTAATGACTTTGCCAACCACTATTAATCACCTATCCGATCTCTAGAAATGACTTTGCCCAACAATTGTAATGACTTTGCTAACCACTGTTAATCACTTATCCGAACTCTAAAAATGACTTTGCCCAACGATTGTAATGACTTTGCTAACCACTGTTAATCACTTATCCGACCTCTAAAAATGACTTTGCCCAACAATTGTAATGACTTTGCCAACCACTGTTAATCACTTATCCGAACTCTAAAAATGACTTTGCCCAACAATTGTAATGACTTTGCCAACCACTGTTAATCACTTATCCAGTCTCTAGAAATGACTTTGCCCAACAATTGTGATGACTTTGCAAACCACTGTAATTCACTTTTCCGACCTCTAGAAATGACTTTGACCAACAATTGTAATGACTTTGCCAACCACTGTTAATCACCTATCCGACCTCTAAAAATGACTTTGCCCAACAATTGTAACGACTTTGCCAACCACTGTTAATCACTTATCCGACCTCTAAAAATGACTTTGCCCAACAATTGTAATGACTTTGCCAACCACTATTAATCACCTATCCGACCTCTAAAAATGACTTTGCCCAACAATTGTAATGATTTTGCCAACCACTGTTAATCACTAATCCGAACTCTAAAAATGACTTTGCCCAACAATTGTAATGACTTTGCCAACCACTATTAATCACCTATCCGATCTCTAGAAATGACTTTGCCCAACAATTGTAATGACTTTGCCAACCACTGTTAATCACTTATCCGAACTCTAAAAATGACTTTGCCCAACAATTGTAATGACTTTGCCAACCACTGTTAATCACTTATCCGATCTCTAGAAATGACTTTGCCAAACAATTGTAATGACTTTGCCAACCACTGTTAATCACTTATCCGACCTCTAAAAATGACTTTGCCCAACAATTGTTATGATTTTGCCAACCACTGTTAATCACTTATCCGAACTATAAAAATGACTCTGCCCAACAATTGTAATGACTTTGCCAAACACTGCTATTCAATTATCTGACTTCTAAAAATGACTTTGCCCAGCAATTGAAATGACTTTGCCAACCACTGTTAATCACTTATCCGACCTCTAAAAATGACTTTGCCCAACAATTGTAATGACTTTGCCAACCACTGTTAATCACTTATCCGACCTCTAAAAATGACTTTGCCCAACAATTGTTATGATTTTGCCAACCACTGTTAATCACTTATCCGAACTATAAAAATGACTCTGCCCAACAATTGTAAGGACTTTGCCAAACACTGCTATTCAATTATCTGACCTCTAAAAATGACTTTGCCCAGCAATTGAAATGACTTTGCCAACCACTGTTAATCACTTATCCGACCTCTAAAAATGACTTTGCCGAACAATTGTAATGACTTTGCCAACCACTGTTAATCACTTATCCGAACTCTAAAAATGACTTTGCCCAACAATTGTAATGACTTTGCCAACCACTGTTAATCACTTATCCGATCTCTAGAAATGACTTTGCCAAACAATTGTAATGACTTTGCCAACCACTGTTAATCAAGTATCCGACCTCTAAAAATGACTTTGCCCAACAATTGAAATGACTTTGCCAACCACTGTTAATCACTTATCCGAACTCTTAAAATGACTTTGACCAACAATTGTAATGATTTTGCCAACCACTGTTAATCACTAATCCGAACTCTAAAAATGACTTTGCCCAGCAATTGTAATGACTTTGCCAACCACTTTTAATCACCTATCCGATCTCTAGAAATGACTTTGCCAAACAATTGTAATGACTTTGCCAACCACTGTTAATCACTTATCCGAACTCTAAAAATGACTTTGCCCAACAATTGTAATGACTTTGCCAACCACTGTTAATCACTTATCCGATCTCTAGAAATGACTTTGCCAAACAATTGTAATGACTTTGCCAACCACTGTTAATCACTTATCCGACCTCTAAAAATGACTTTGCCCAACAATTGTTATGATTTTGCCAACCACTGTTAATCACTTATCCGAACTATAAAAATGACTCTGCCCAACAATTGTAATGACTTTGCCAAACACTGCTATTCAATTATCTGACCTCTAAAAATGACTTTGCCCAACAATTGAAATGACTTTGCCAACCTCTGTTAATCACTTATCCGACCTCTAAAAATGACTTTGCCCAACAATTGAAATGACTTTGCCAACCACTGTTTATCACTTATCCGACCTCTAAAAATGACTTTGACCAACAATTGTAATGATTTTGCCAACCACTGTTAATCACTAATCCGAACTCTAAAAATGACTTTTCCCAACAATTGTAATGACTTTGCCAACCACTATTAATCACCTATCCGATCTCTAGAAATGACTTTGCCCAACAATTGTAATGACTTTGCCAACCACTGTTAATCACTTATCCGAACTCTAAAAATGACTTTGCCCAACAATTGTAAGGACTTTGCCAACCACTGTTAATCACTTATCCGAACTCTAAAAATGACTTTGCCCAACAATTGTAATGACTTTGTCAACCACCGTTAATCACTTATCCGATCTCTAGAAATGACTTTGCCCAACAATTGTAATGACTTTGCCAACCACTGTTAATCACTTTTTCGACCTCTAAAAATGAATTTGCCCAACAATTGTAATGAATTTGCCAAAAACTGTTAATCACTTATCCGACCTCTAAAAATGACTTTGCCCAACAATTGTAATGACTTTGCCAACCTCTGTTAATCACTTATCCGAACTCTAAAAATGACTTTGCCCAACAATTGTAATGACTTTGCCAACCACTGTTAATCACTTATCCAGTCTCTAGAAATGACTTTGCCCAACAATTGTAATGACTTTGCGAACCACTGTTAAGCACTTATCCGACCTCTAAAAATGACTTTGCACAACAATTGTAATGACTTCGCCAACCACTGTAATTCACTTTTCAGACCTCTAGAAATGACTTTGACCAACAATTGTAATGACTTTGCCAACCACTGTTAATCACCTATCCGACCTCTAAAAATGACTTTGCCCAACAATTGTAACGACTTTGCCAATTACTGTTAATCACTTATCCGACCTCTAGAAATGACTTTGTCCAACAATTGTAATGACTTTGCCAACCACTGTCAATCTCTTATCCGATCTCTAGAAATGACTTTGCCCAACAATTGTAATGACTTTGCGAACCACTGTTAAGCACTTATCCGACCTCTAAAAATGACTTTGCACAACAATTGTAATGACTTCGCCAACCACTGTTAATCACTTATCCGAACTCTAAAAATGACTTTGCCCAACAATTGTAATGACTTTGCCAACCACTGTTAATCACTTATCCAGTCTCTAGAAATGACTTTGACCAACAATTGTAATGACTTTGCCAACCACTGTTAATCACTTATCCGATCTCTTGAAATGACGTTGCCCAATAATTATAATGACTTTGCCAAACACTGTTAATCACCTATCCGACCTCTAAAAATGACTTTGCCCAACAATTGTAACGACTTTGCCAACCACTGTTAATCACTTATCCGACCTCTAAAAATGACTTTGCCCATCAATTGTAATGACTTTGCCAACCACTGTTAATCACTTATCCGACCTCTAGAAATGACTTTGTCCAACAATTGTAATGACTTTGCCAACCACTGTCAATCTCTTATCCGATCTCTAGAAATGACTTTGCCCAACAATTGTAATGACTTTGCGAACCACTGTTAAGCACTTATCCGACCTCTAAAAATGACTTTGCACAACAATTGTAATGACTTTGCCAACCACTGTTAATCACTTATCCGAACTCTAAAAATGACTTTGCCCAACAATTGTAATGACTTTGCCAAACACTGTTTTTCAATTATCTGACCTCTAAAAATGACTTTGCCCAACAATTGTAATGACGTTGCCAACCACTATTAATCACCTATCCGATCTCTAGAAATGACTTTGCACAACAATTGAAATGACTTTGCCAAAAACTGTTAATCACTAATCCGAACTCTAAGAATGACTTTGCCCAACGATTGTAATGACTTTGCTAACCACTGTTAATCACTTATCCGACCTCTAAAAATGACTTTGCCCAACAATTGTAATGACTTTGCCAACCACTGTTAATCACTTATCCAGTCTCTAGAAATGACTTTGCCCAACAATTGTGATGACTTTGCAAACCACTGTAATTCACTTATCCGACCTCTAGAAATGACTTTGACCAACAATTGTAATGACTTTGCCAACCACTGTTAATCACTTATCCGATCTCTTGAAATGACGTTGCCCATAATTATAATGACTTTGCCAACCACTGTTAATCACTTATCCGACCTCTAAAAATGACTTTGCCCAACAATTGTAACGACTTTGCCAACCACTGTTAATCACTTATCCGACCTCTTAAAATGACTTTGCCCAACAATTGTAATGACTTTGCCAACCACTGTTAATCACTTATACGACCTCTAGAAATGACTTTGTCCAACAATTGTAATGACTTTGCCAACCACTGTCAATCACTTTTCCGATCTCTAGAAATGACTTTGCCCAACAATTGTTATGACTTTGCCAACCACTGTTAATCACTTATCCGAACTATAAAAATGACTCTGCCCAACAATTGTAATGACTTTGCCAACCACTGTTAATCACTTATCCGAACTCTAAAAATGACTTTGCCCAACAATTGTAATGACTTTGTCAACCACCGTTAATCACTTATCCGATCTCTAGAAATGACTTTTCCCAACAATTGTAATGACTTTGCCAACCACCGTTAATCACTTATCCGATCTCTAGAAATGACTTTTCCCAACAATTGTAATGACTTTGCCAACCACTGTTAATCACTTTTTCGACCTCTAAAAATGAATTTGCCCAACAATTGTAATGAATTTGCCAACCACTGTTAAGCACTTATGCGACCTCTAAAAATGACTTTGCCCAACAATTGTAATGACTTTGCTAACCACTGTTAAGCACTTATCCGACCTCTAAAAATGTCTTTGCATAACAATTGAAATGACTTTGCCAAAAACTGTTAATCACTAATCCGAACTCAAAGAATGACTTTGCCCAACAATTGTAACGACTTTGCCAACCACTGTTAATCACTTATCCGAACTCTAAAAATGACTTTGCCCAACAATTGTAATGATTTTGCCAATCACTGTTAATCACTTATCCGATCTCTAGAAATGACTTTGCCCAACAATTGTAATAACTTTGCCAACCACTGTTAATCACTTATCCGAACTATAAAAATGACTTTGCCCAACAATTGTAATGACTTTGCCAACCACTGTTAATCACTTATCCAGTCTCTAGAAATGACTTTGCCCAACAATTGTGATGACTTTGCAAACCACTGTAATTCACTTATCCGACCTCTAGAAATGACTTTGCCCAACAATTGTAATGACTTTGCGAACCACTGTTAAGCACTTATCCGATCTCTAGAAATGACTTTGACCAACAATTGTAATGACTTTGCCAACCACTGATAATCACTTATCCGATCTCTTGAAATGACGTTGCCCAATAATTATAATGACTTTGCCAACCACTGTTAATCACTTATCCGACCTCTAAAAATGACTTTGCCCAACAATTGTAACGACTTTGCCAACCACTGTTAATCACTTATCCGACCTCTAAAAATGACTTTGCCCAACAATTGTAATGACTTTGCCAACCATTGTTAATCACTTATCCGACCTCTAGAAATGACTTTGTCCAACAATTGTAATGACTTTGCGAACCACTGTTAAGCACTTATCCGATCTCTAGAAATGACTTTGACCAACAATTGTAATGACTTTGCCAACCACTGATAATCACTTATCCGATCTCTTGAAATGACGTTGCCCAATAATTATAATGACTTTGCCAACCACTGTTAATCACTTATCCGACCTCTAAAAATGACTTTGCCCAACAATTGTAACGACTTTGACAACCACTGTTAATCACTTATCCGACCTCTAAAAATGACTTTGCCCAACAATTGTAATGACTTTGCCAACCACTGTTAATCACTTATCCGACCTCTAGAAATGACTTTGTCCAACAATTGTAATGACTTTGCCAACCACTATCAATCACTTATCCGATCTCTAGAAATGACTTTGCCCAACAATTGTGATGACTTTGCAAACCACTGTAATTCACTTATCCGACCTCTAGAAATGACTTTGCCCAACAATTGTAATGACTTTGCGAACCACTGTTAAGCACTTATCCGATCTCTAGAAATGACTTTGACCAACAATTGTAATGACTTTGCCAACCACTGATAATCACTTATCCGATCTCTTGAAATGACGTTGCCCAATAATTATAATGACTTTGCCAACCACTGTTAATCACTTATCCGACCTCTAAAAATGACTTTGCCCAACAATTGTAACGACTTTGCCAACCACTGTTAATCACTTATCCGACCTCTAAAAATGACTTTGCCCAACAATTGTAATGACTTTGCCAACCACTGTTAATCACTTATCCGACCTCTAGAAATGACTTTGTCCAACAATTGTAATGACTTTGCCAACCACTATCAATCACTTATCCGATCTCTAGAAATGACTTTGCCCAACAATTGTAATGACTTTGCGAACCACTGTTAAGCAATTATCCGACCTCTAAAAATGACTTTGCCCAACAATTGTAATGACTTTGCCAACCACTGTTAATCACTTATCCGAACTCTAAAAATGACTTTGCCCAACAATTGGAATGACTTTGCCAACCACTGTTAATCACTTATCCGACCTCTAAAAATGACTTTGCCCAACAATTGTTATGATTTTGCCGACCACTGTTAATCACTTATCCGAACTCTAAAAATGACTCTGCCCAACAATTGGAATGACTTTGCCAACCGCTGTTAAGTACTTATCCGACCTCTAGAAATGACTTTGCCCAACAATTGTAACGACTTTGCCAACCACTGATAATCACTTATCCGACCTCTAAAAATGACTTTGCCCAACAATTGTAATGACTTTGCCAACCACTGTTAATCACTTATCCGATCTCTTGAAATGACGTTGCCCAATAATTATAATGAATTTGCCAACCACTGTTAATCACTTATCCAATCTCTAGAAATGACTTTGCCCAACAATTGTAACGACTTTGCCAACCACTGTTAATCACTTATCCGACCTCTAAAAATGACTTTGCCCAACAATTGTAATGATTTTGCCAACCACTGTTAATCACTTATCCGAACTATAAAAATGACTTTGCCCAACAATTGTAATGACTTTGCCAACCACTGTTAATCACTTATCCGACCTCTAAAAATGACTTTGCCCAACATTTGTTATGATTTTGCCAACCACTGTTAATCACTAATCCGAACTATAAAAATGACTCTGCCCAACAATTGTAATGACTTTGCCAACCACTGTTAATCACTAATCCGAACTCTAAAAATGACTTTTCCCAACAATTGTAATGACTTTGCCAACCACTATTAATCACCTATCCGATCTCTAGAAATGACTTTGCCCAACAATTGTAATGACTTTGCCAACCACTGTTAATCACTTATCCGACCTCTAAAAATGACTTTGCCCAACAATTGTAATGACTTTGCCAACCACTGTTAATCACTTATCCGACCTCTAAAAATGACTTTGCCCAACAATTGTAACGACTTTGCCAACCACTGTTAATCACTTATCCGACCTCTAAAAATGACTTTGCCCAACAATTGTAATGACTTTGCCAACCACTGTTAATCACTTATCCGACCTCTAGAAATGACTATGTCCAACTATTGTAAAGACTTTGCCAACCACTGTCAATCACTTATCCGATCTCTAGAAATGACTTTGCCCAACAATTGTAATGATTTTGCGAACCACTGTTAAGCACTTATCCGTCCTCTAAAAATGACTTTGCACAACAATTGTAATGACTTTGCCAACCCCTGTTAATCACTTATCCGAACTCTAAAAATGACTTTGCCCAACAATTGTAATGACTTTGCCAACCACTGTTAATCACTTATCCGAACTCTAAAAATGACTTTGCCCAACAATTGGAATGACTTTGCCAACCGCTGTTAATCACTTATCTGAACTCTAAAAATGACTTTGCCCAACAATTGTAATGACTTTGCCAACCACTGTTAATCACTTATCCGAACTCTAAAAATGACTTTGCCCAACAATTGTAATGACTTTGCCAACCACTGTTATTCACTTATCATACCTATAAAAATGACTTTGCCTAACAATTGTTATGACTTTGGCAACCACTGTTAATCACTTATCCGATCTCTAGAAATGACTTTGTCCAACAATTGTAATGACTTTGGCAACCACTGTTAATCACTTATCCGATCTCTTGAAATGACGTTGCCCATTAATTATAATGAATTTGCCAACCACTGTTAATCACTTATCCAATCTCTAGAAATGACTTTGCCCAACAATTGTAATGACTTTGCCAAACACTGTTATTCAATTATCTGACCTCTAAAAATGACTTTGCCCAACAATTGGAATGACTTTGCCAACCGCTGTTAAGTACTTATCCGACCTCTAGAAATGACTTTGCCCAACAATTGTAACGACTTTGCCAAGCACTGATAATCACTTATCCGACCTCTAAAAATGACTTTGCCCAACAATTGTAATGACTTTGCCAACCACTGTTAATCACTTATCCGATCTCTTGAAATGACTTTGCCAAACAATTGCAATGACTTTGCCAACCACTGTTAATCACTTATCCGACCTCTAAAAATGACTTTGCCCAACAATTGTAATGACTTTGCCAACCACTGTTAATCACTTATCCGATCTCTTGAAATGACGTTGCCCAATAATTATAATGAATTTGCCAACCACTGTTAATCACTTTTTCGACCTCTAAAAATGAATTTGCCCAACAATTGTAATGAATTTGCCAACCACTGTTAATCACTTATCCGACCTCTAAAAATGACTTTGCCCAACAATTGTAATGATTTTGCCAACCACTGTTAATCACTTATCCGAACTATAAAAATGACTTTGCCCAACAATTGTAATGACTTTGCCAACCACTGTTAATCACTTATCCGACCTCTAAAAATGACTTTGCCCAACAATTGTAACGACTTTGCCAACCACTGTTAATCACTTATCCGAACTCTAAAAATGACTTTGCCCAACAATTGTTATGATTTTGCCAACCACTGTTAATCACTTATCCAATCTCTAGAAATGACTTTGCCCAACAATTGTAATGACTTTGCCAACCACTGTTAATCACTTATACGACCTCTAGAAATGACTTTGTCCAACAATTGTGATGACTTTGCAAACCACTGTAATTCACTTATCCGACCTCTAGAAATGACTTTGACCAACAATTGTAATGACTTTGCCAACCACTGTTAATCACTTATCCGATCTCTTGAAATGACGTTGCCCAATAATTATAATGACTTTGCCAACCACTGTTAATCACTTATCCGACCTCTAAAAATGACTTTGCCCAACAATTGTAACGACTTTGGCAACCACTGTTAATCACTTATCCGACCTCTAAAAATGACTTTGCCCAACAATTGTAATGACTTTGCCAACCACTGTTAATCACTTATCCGACCTCTAGAAATGACTTTGTCCAACAATTGTAATGACTTTGCCAACCACTGTCAATCACTTATCCGATCTCTAGAAATGACTTTGCCCAACAATTGTAATGACTTTGCCAACCACTGTTAATCACTTATCCGATCTCTTGAAATGACGTTGCCCAATAATTATAATGAATTTGCCAACCACTGTTAATCACTTATCCAATCTCTAGAAATGACTTTGCCCAACAATTGTAACGACTTTGCCAACCACTGTTAATCACTTATCCGACCTCTAAAAATGACTTTGCCCAACAATTGTAATGACTTTGCTAACCACTGTTAATCACTTATCCGAACCTTAAAAATGACTTTGCCCAACAATTGTAATGACTTTGCCAACCACTGTTAATCACTTATCCGACCTCTAAAAATGACTTTGCCCAACAATTGTTATGATTTTGCCAACCACTGTTAATCACTTATCCGAACTGTAAAAATGACTCTGCCCAACAATTGTAATGACTTTGCAAACCACTGTTAATCACTAATCCGAACTCTAAAAATGACTTTTCCCAACAATTGTAATGACTTTGCCAACCACTATTAATCACCTATCCGATCTCTAGAAATGACTTTGCCCAACAATTGTAATGACTTTGCCAACCACTGTCAATCACTTATCCGATCTCTAGAAATGACTTTGCCCAACAATTGTAATGACTTTGCCAACCACTGTTAATCACTTATCCGATCTCTTGAAATGACGTTGCCCAATAATTATAATGAATTTGCCAACCACTGTTAATCACTTATCCAATCTCTAGAAATGACTTTGCCCAACAATTGTAATGACTTTGCCAACCACTGTTAATCACTTATCCGACCTCTAAAAATGACTTTGCCCAACAATTGTAATGACTTTGCCTACCACTGTTAATCACTTATCCGAACTATAAAAATGACTTTGCCCAACAATTGTAATGACTTTGCCAACCACTGTTAATCACTTATCCGACCTCTAAAAATGACTTTGCCCAACAATTGTTATGATTTTGCCAACCACTGTTAATCACTTATCCGAACTATAAAAATGACTCTGCCCAACAATTGTAATGACTTTGCAAACCACTGTAAATCACTAATCCGAACTCTAAAAATGACTTTTCCCAACAATTGTAATGACTTTGCCAACCACTATTAATCACCTATCCGATCTCTAGAAATGACTTTGCCCAACAATTGTAATGACTTTGCCAACCACTGTTAATCACTTATCCGACCTCTAAAAATGACTTTGCCCAACAATTGTAATGACTTTGCCAACCACTGTTAATCACTTATCCGACCTCTAAAAATGACTTTGCCCAACAATTGTAACGACTTTGCCAACCACTGTTAATCACTTATCCGACCTCTAAAAATGACTTTGCCCAACAATTGTAATGACTTTGCCAACCACTGTTAATCACTTATCCGACCTCTAGAAATGACTTTGTCCAACAATTGTAAAGACTTTGCCAACCACTGTCAATCACTTATCCGATCTCTAGAAATGACTTTGCCCAACAATTGTAATGACTTTGCGAACCACTGTTAAGCACTTATCCGTCCTCTAAAAATGACTTTGCACAACAATTGTAATGACTTTGCCAACCCCTGTTAATCACTTATCCGAACTCTAAAAATGACTTTGCCCAACAATTGTAATGACTTTGCCAACCACTGTTAATCACTTATCCGAACTCTAAAAATGACTTTGCCCAACAATTGGAATGACTTTGCCAACCGCTGTTAATCACTTATCTGAACTCTAAAAATGACTTTGCCCAACAATTGTAATGACTTTGCCAACCACTGTTAATCACTTATCCGAACTCTAAAAATGACTTTGCCCAACAATTGTAATGACTTTGCCAACCACTGTTATTCACTTATCATACCTATAAAAATGACTTTGCCTAACAATTGTAATGACTTTGGCAACCACTGTTAATCACTTATCCGATCTCTAGAAATGACTTTGTCCAACAATTGTAATGACTTTGGCAACCACTGTTAATCACTTATCCGACCTCTAAAAATGACTATGCCCATCAATGATAATGACTTTGCCAACCACTGTTAATCACTTATCCGAACTCTAAAAATGACTCTGCCCAACAATTGTAATGACTTTGCCAAACACTGTTATTCAATTATCTGACCTCTAAAAATGACTTTGCCCAACAATTGGAATGACTTTGCCAACCACTGTTAATCACTTATCCGAACTCTAAAAATGACTTTGCCCAACAATTGTAATGACTTTGCCAACCACTGTTAATCACTTATCCGACCTCTAAAAATGACTTTGACCAACAATTGTAATGACTTTGCCAACCACTGTTAATCACTTATCCAACCTCTAAAAATGACTTTGACCAACAATTGTAATGACTTTGCCAACCACTGTTAAGCACTTATCCGACCTCTATAAATGACTTTGCTCAACAATTGTAATGACTTTACCAACTACTGTTATTCAATTATCTGACCTCTAAAAATGACTTTGCCCAACAATTGAAATGACTTTGCGAACCACTGTTAAGCACTTATCCGACCTCTAAAAATGACTTTGCCCAAAAATTGTAATGACTTTGCCAAACACTGTTAATCACTTATCCGACCTCTAAAAATGACTTTGCCCAACAATTGTAATGACTTTGCCAACCACTGTTAATCAATTATCCGACCTCTAAAAATGACTTTGCCCAACAATTGTAATGACTTTGCCAACGACTGTTAATCACTTATCCGACCTCTAAAAATGACTTTGACCAACAATTGTAATGACTTTGCCAACCACTGTTAATCACTTATCCGACCTCTAAAAATGACTTTGCCCAACAATTGTTATGATTTTGCCAACCACTGTTAATCACTTATCCGAACTCTAAAAATGACTTTGCCCAACAATTGTAATGACTTTGCCAACCACTGTTAATCACTTATCCGATCTCTAGAAATGACTTTGCCCAACAATTGTAATGACTTTGCGAACCAATGTTAATCACTTATCCGAACTCTAAAAATGACTTTGCACAACAATTGAAATGACTTTGCCAACCACTGTTAATCACTTATCCGATCTCTAGAAATGACTTTGCCCAACAATTGTAATGACTTTGCGAACCAATGTTAAGCACTTATCCGACCTCTAAAAATGACTTTGCACAACAATTGAAATGACTTTGCCAACCACAGTTAATCACTTAGCAGAACTCTAAAAATGACTTTGACAACAATTGTAATGACTTTGCAAACCACTGTTAATCACTAATCCGAACTCTAAAAATGACTTTGCCCAACAATTGTAATGACTTTGCCAACCACTGTTAATCACTTATCCAACCTTCTAAAAATAACTTTGACCAACAATTGGAATGACTTCGCCAACCACTGTTAATCACTTATCCGACCTCTAAAAATGACTTTGCCCAACAATTGTAATGACTTTACCAACCACTGTTAATCACTTATCCGACCTCTAAAAATAACTTTGACCAACAATTGAAACGACTTTACCAACTACTGTTAATCACTTATCCGACCTCTAAAAATAACTTTGACCAACAATTGTAATGACTTTGCCAACCACTGTTATTCACTAATCCGAACTCTAAAAATGACTTTGCCCAACAATTGTATTGACTTTGCCAACCACTGTTAATCACTTATCCGACCTCTAAAAATAACTTTGACCAACAATTGTATTGACTTTGCCAACCACTGTTAGGTACTTATCCGACCTCTAAAAATGACTTTGCCCAACAATTGTAATGAATTTGCCAACCACTGTTAATCACTTATCCGATCTATAGAAATGACTTTGCCCAACAATTGTAATGACTTTACCAACCACTGTTAATCACTTATCCGACCTCTAAAAATGACTTTGCCCAACAATTGTAATGACTTTGCTAACCACTGTTAAGCACTTATCCGACCTCTAAAAATGACTTTGCCTAACAAGTGTAATGACTTTGTCAACCACTGTTAATCTCTTATCCGATCTCTAGAAATGACTTTGCCCAACAATTGTAATGACTTTACCAACCACTGTTAATCACTTATACGACCTCTAAAAATGAATTTGCCCAACAATTGTAATGACTTTGCCAACAACTGTTAAGCACTTATCCGACCTCTAAAAATGACTTTGCACAACAATTGAAATGACTTTGCCAACCACTGTTAATCAATTATCCGACCTCTAAAAATGACTTTGCCCAACAATTGTAATGACTTTGCTAATCACTGTTAAGCACTTATCCGACCTCTAAAAATGTCTTTGCACAACAATTGAAATGACTTTGTCAACCACTGTTAATCACTTATCCGATCTCTAGAAATGACTTTGTCCAACAATTGTAATGACTTTGCCAACCACTGTAATTCACTAATCCGACCTCTAAAAATGACTTTGCCCAGCAATTGTAGTGACTTTGCCAACCACTGTTAATCACTTATCCGACCTCTAAAAAAAATTTGACCAACAATTGTAATGACTTTGCCAACCACTGTAAATCACTTATCCGACCTCTAAAAATAACTTTGACCAACAATTGTAATGACTTTGCCGACCACTGTAATTCACTAATCCGACCTCTAAAAATGACTTTGCCCAACAATTTTAATGACTTTGCAAACCACTGTTAATCACTTATCCGAACTCTAAAAATGACTTTGCCCAACAATTATTATGACTTTGCCAACCACTGTTAATCACTTATCCGACCTCTAAAAAAAATTTGACCAACAATTGTAATGACTTTGCCAACCACTGTTAATCACTTATCCGACCTCTAAAAATAACTTTGACCAACAATTGTAATGACTTTGCCGACCACTGTAATTCACTAATCCGACCTCTAAAAATGACTTTGCCCAACAATTTTAATGACTTTGCCAACCACTGTTAATCACTTATCCGAACTCTAAAAATGACTTTGCCCAACAATTATTATGACTTTGCCAACCACTGTTAATCACTTATCCGAACTCTAAAAATGACTTTGCCCAACAATTGTAATGACTTTGCCAAACACTGTTATTCAATTATCTGACCTCTAAAAATGACTTTGCCCAACAATTGAAATGACTTTGCGAACCACTGTTAAGCACTTATCCGACCTCTATAAATGACTTTGCACAACAATTGAAATGACTTTGTCAACCACTGTTAAGCACTTATCCGACCTCTAAAAATGACTTTGTACAACAATTGAAATGACTTTGCCAACCACTGTTAATCACTAATCACAACTCTAAAAATGACTTTACCCAACAATTGTAAAGACTTTGCCAACCACTGTTAATCACTTATCCGAACTCTAAAAATGACTTTGACCAACAATTGTAATGACTTTGCCAACCACTGTTAATCACTTATCCAACCTCTAAAAATGACTTTGACCAACAATTGTAATGACTTTGCCAACCACTGTTAATCACTTATCCGACCTCTAAAAATGACTTTGCCCAACAATTGTAATGACTTTACCAACTACTGTTATTCACTAATCCGACCTCTAAAAATGACTTTGCCCAGCAATTGTAGTGACTTTGCCAACCACTGTAATTCACTAATCCGACCTCTATAAATGACTTTGCACAACAATTGAAATGACTTTGTCAACCACTGTTAAGCACTTATCCGACCTCTAAAAATGACTTTGTACAACAATTGAAATGACTTTGCCAACCACTGTTAATCACTAATCACAACTCTAAAAATGACTTTACCCAACAATTGTAAAGACTTTGCCGACCACTGTTAATCACTTATCCGAACTCTAAAAATGACTTTGCCCAACAATTGTAATGACTTTGCCAACCACTGTTAATCACTTATCCGACCTCTAAAAATGACTTTGACTAACAATTGTAATGACTTTGCCAACCACTGTTAATCACTTATCCAACCTCTAAAAATGACTTTGACCAACAATTGTAATGACTTTGCCAACCACTGTTAATCACTTATCCGACCTCTAAAAATGACTTTGCCCAACAATTGTAATGACTTTACCAACTACTGTTATTCAATTATCTGACCTCTAAAAATGACTTTGCCCAACAATTGAAATAACTTTGCGAACCACTGTTAAGCACTTATCCGACCTCTATAAATGACTTTGCACAACAATTGAAATGACTTTGTCAACCACTGTTAAGCACTTATCCGACCTCTAAAAATGACTTTGTACAACAATTGAAATGACTTTGTCAACCACTGTTAATCACTTATCCGTTCTCTAGAAATGACTTTGCCCAACAATTGTAATGACTTTACCAACTACTGTTAATCACTTATCCAACCTCTAAAAATAACTTTGACCAACAATTGGAATGACTTTGCCAACCACTGTTAATCACTTATCTGAACTCTAAAAATGACTTTGCCCAACAATTGTAATGACTTTGCCAACCACTGTTAATCACTTATCCGAACTCTAAAAATGACTTTGCCCAACAATTGTAATGACTTTGCCAACCACTGTTAATCACTTATCCGATCTCTAGAAATGACTTTGCCAAACAATTGTAATGACTTTGCAAACCACTGTTAATCACTTATCCAATCTCTAGAAATGACTTTGCCCAACAATTGTAATGACTTTGCCAACCACTGTTAATCACTTATCCGACCTCTAAAAATGACTTTGCCCAACAATTGTTATGATTTTGCCAACCACTGTTAATCACTTATCCGAACTCTAAAAATGACTCTGCCCAACAATTGTAATGACTTTGCCAAACACTGTTATTCAATTATCTGACCTCCAAAAATGACTTTGCCCAACAATTGTAATGACTTTGCCAACCACTGTTAATCACTTATCCGACCTCTAAAAATGACTATGCCCAACAATTGAAATGACTTTGCCAACCACTGTTTATCACTTATCCGACCTCTAAAAATGACTTTGCCCAACAATTGTAATGACTTTGCCAACCACTGTTAATCACTTATCCGACCTCTAAAAATGACTTTGCCCAACAATTGTAATGACTTTGCGAACCAATGTTAAGCACTTATCCGACCTCTTAAAATGACTTTGCCTAACAAGTGTAATGACTTTGTCAACCACAGTTAATCACTTAGCAGAACTCTAAAAATGACTTTGCCCAACAATTGTAATGACTTTACCAACTACTGTTAATCACTTATCCAACCTCTAAAAATAACTTTGACCAACAATTGTAACGACTTTACCAACTACTGTTAATCACTTATCCGACCTCTAAAAATAACTTTGACCAACAATTGGAATGACTTCGCCAACCACTGTTAATCACTTATCCGACCTCTAAAAATGACTTTGCCCAACAATTGTAATGACTTTACCAACCACTGTTAATCACTTATCCGACCTCTAAAAATAACTTTGACCAACAATTGTAACGACTTTACCAACTACTGTTAATCACTTATCCGACCTCTATAAATAACTTTGACCAACAATTGTAATGACTTTGCCAACCACTGTTAATCACTAATCCGAACTCTAAAAATGACTTTGCCCAACAATTGTAATGACTTTGCCAACCACTGTTAATCACTTATCCGACCTCTAAAAATGACTTTGCCCAACAATTGTAATGACTTTGCGAACCAATGTTAAGCACTTATCCGACCTCTTAAAATGACTTTGCCTAACAAGTGTAATGACTTTGTCAACCACAGTTAATCACTTAGCAGAACTCTAAAAATGACTTTGCCCAACAATTGTAATGACTTTACCAACTACTGTTAATCACTTATCCAACCTTCTAAAAATAACTTTGACCAACAATTGGAATGACTTCGCCAACCACTGTTAATCACTTATCCGACCTCTAAAAATGACTTTGCCCAACAATTGTAATGACTTTACCAACCACTGTTAATCACTTATCCGACCTCTAAAAATAACTTTGACCAACAATTGTAACGACTTTACCAACTACTGTTAATCACTTATCCGACCTCTAAAAATAACTTTGACCAACAATTGTAATGACTTTGCCAACCACTGTTAATCACTAATCCGAACTCTAAAAATGACTTTGCCCAACAATTGTATTGACTTTGCCAACCACTGTTAATCACTTATCCGACCTCTAAAAATAACTTTGACCAACAATTGTATTGACTTTGCCAACCACTGTTAGGTACTTATCCGACCTCTAAAAATGACTTTGCCCAACAATTGTAATGAATTTGCCAACCACTGTTAATCACTTATCCGATCTATAGAAATGACTTTGCCCAACAATTGTAATGACTTTACCAACCACTGTTAATCACTTATCCGACCTCTAAAAATGACTTTGCCCAACAATTGTAATGACTTTGCTAACCACTGTTAAGCACTTATCCGACCTCTAAAAATGACTTTGCCTAACAAGTGTAATGACTTTGTCAACCACTGTTAATCTCTTATCCGATCTCTAGAAATGACTTTGCCCAACAATTGTAATGACTTTACCAACCACTGTTAATCACTTATACGACCTCTAAAAATGAATTTGCCCAACAATTGTAATGACTTTGCCAACAACTGTTAAGCACTTATCCGACCTCTAAAAATGACTTTGCACAACAATTGAAATGACTTTGCCAACCACTGTTAATCAATTATCCGACCTCTAAAAATGACTTTGCCCAACAATTGTAATGACTTTGCTAATCACTGTTAAGCACTTATCCGACCTCTAAAAATGTCTTTGCACAACAATTGAAATGACTTTGTCAACCACTGTTAATCACTTATCCGATCTCTAGAAATGACTTTGTCCAACAATTGTAATGACTTTGCCAACCACTGTAATTCACTAATCCGACCTCTAAAAATGACTTTGCCCAGCAATTGTAGTGACTTTGCCAACCACTGTTAATCACTTATCCGACCTCTAAAAAAAATTTGACCAACAATTGTAATGACTTTGCCAACCACTGTTAATCACTTATCCGACCTCTAAAAATAACTTTGACCAACAATTGTAATGACTTTGCCGACCACTGTAATTCACTAATCCGACCTCTAAAAATGACTTTGCCCAACAATTTTAATGACTTTGCCAACCACTGTTAATCACTTATCCGAACTCTAAAAATGACTTTGCCCAACAATTATTATGACTTTGCCAACCACTGTTAATCACTTATCCGAACTCTAAAAATGACTTTGCCCAATAATTGTAATGACTTTGCCAAACACTGTTATTCAATTATCTGACCTCTAAAAATGACTTTGCCCAACAATTGAAATGACTTTGCGAACCACTGTTAAGCACTTATCCGACCTCTATAAATGACTTTGCACAACAATTGAAATGACTTTGTCAACCACTGTTAAGCACTTATCCGACCTCTAAAAATGACTTTGTACAACAATTGAAATGACTTTGCCAACCACTGTTAATCACTAATCACAACTCTAAAAATGACTTTACCCAACAATTGTAAAGACTTTGCCAACCACTGTTAATCACTTATCCGAACTCTAAAAATGACTTTGCCCAACAATTGTAATGACTTTGCCAACCACTGTTAATCACTTATCCGACCTCTAAAAATGACTTTGACCAACAATTGTAATGACTTTGCCAACCACTGTTAATCACTTATCCAACCTCTAAAAATGACTTTGCCCAACAATTGTAATGACTTTGCCAACCACTGTTAATCACTTATCCGAACTCTAAAATGACTTTGCCCAACAATTGTAATGACTTTGCCAACCACTGTTAATCACTTATCCGATCTCTAGAAATGACTTTGCCCAACAATTGTAATGACTTTGCGAACCAATGTTAAGCACTTTTCCGACCTCTATAAATGACTTTGCACAACAATTGAAATGACTTTGCCAACCACTGTTAATCACTTATCCGACCTCTAAAAATGACTTTGCCCAACAATTGAAATGACTTTGCCAACCACTGTTAATCACTTATCCGACCTCTAAAAATGACTTTGCCCAAAAATTGTAATGACTTTGCCAACCACTTTTAATCACTTATCCGACATCTTAAAAATGACTTTGCCAAACAATTGTAATGACTTTGCCAACAACTGTTAATCACTTATCCGAACTCTAAAAATGACTTTGCCCAACAATTGTAATGACTTTGCGAACCAATGTTAAGCACTTATCCGACCTCTAAAAATGACTTTGCCCAACAATTGAAATGACTTTGCGAACCAATGTTAAGCACTTATCCGACCTCTAAAAATGACTTTGCACAACAATTGAAATGACTTTGCCAACCACAGTTAATCACTTAGCAGAACTCTAAAAATGACTTTGCCCAACAATTGTAATGACTTTGCCAACCACTGTTAATCACTTATCCGACTTCTAAAAATAACTTTGACCAACAATTGTAATGACTTTGCCAACCACTGTTAGGTACTTATCCGGCCTCTAAAAATGACTTTGCCCAACAATTGTAATGACTTTGCCAACCACTGTTAATCACTTATCCGACCTCTAAAAATGACTTTGCCTAACAAGTGTAATGACTTTGTCAACCACTGTTAATCACTTATCCGTTCTCTAGAAATGACTTTGCCCAACAATTGTAATGACTTTACCAACTACTGTTAATCACTTATCCAACCTCTAAAAATAACTTTGACCAACAATTGGAATGACTTTGCCAACCACTGTTAATCACTTATCTGAACTCTAAAAATGACTTTGCCCAACAATTGTAATGACTTTGCCAACCACTGTTAATCACTTATCCGAACTCTAAAAATGACTTTGCCCAACAATTGTAATGACTTTGCCAACCACTGTTAATCACTTATCCGATCTCTAGAAATGACTTTGCCAAACAATTGTAATGACTTTGCAAACCACTGTTAATCACTTATCCAATCTCTAGAAATGACTTTGCCCAACAATTGTAATGACTTTGCCAACCACTGTTAATCACTTATCCGACCTCTAAAAATGACTTTGCCCAACAATTGTTATGATTTTGCCAACCACTGTTAATCACTTATCCGAACTCTAAAAATGACTCTGCCCAACAATTGTAATGACTTTGCCAACCACTGTTAGGTACTTATCCGACCTCTAAAAATGACTTTGCCCAACAATTGAAATGACTTTGCCAACCACTGTTAATCACTTATCCGACCTCTAAAAATGACTTTGCCCAACAATTGTAATGACTTTGCCAACAGCTGTTAATCACTTATCCGACCTCTAAAAATGAATTTGCACAACAATTGAAATGACTTTGCCAACCACTATTAGGTAATTATCCGACCTCTAAAAATGACTTTGCCCAACAATTGTAATGACTTTGCCAGCCACTATTAATCACTTATCCGACCTCTAAAAATGACTTTGCCCAACAATTGTAATGACTTTGCCAACCACTGTTAATCACTTATCCGACCTCTAAAAATGACTTTGCCCAACAATTGTAATGACTTTGCCAACCACTGTTAATCACTTATCCGACCTCTAAAAATGACTTTGCCCAACAATTGTAATGACTTTGCCAACCACTGTTAATCACTTATCCGACCTCTAAAAATGACTTTGACCAACAATTGTAATGACTTTGCCAACCACTGTTAATCACTTATCCGAACTCTAAAAATGACTTTGCCCAACAATTGTAATGACTTTGCCAACCACTGTTAATCACTTATCCGATCTCTAGAAATGACTTTGCCCAACAAATGTAATGACTTTTCGAACCAATGTTAAGCACTTATCCGACCTCTATAAATGACTTTGCACAACAATTGAAATGACTTTGCCAACCACTGTTAATCACTAATCCGAACTCTAAAAATGACTTTGCCCAACATTGTATTGACTTTGCCAACCACTGTTTATCACTTATCCGACCTCTAAAAATAACTTTGACCAACAATTGTATTGACTTTGCCAACCACTGTTAGGTACTTATCCGACCTCTAAAAATGACTTTGCCCAACAATTGTAATGAATTTGCCAACCACTGTTAATCACTTATCCGATCTATAGAAATGACTTTGCCCAACAATTGTAATGACTTTACCAACCACTGTTAATCACTTATCCGACCTCTAAAAATGACTTTGCCCAACAATTGTAATGACTTTGCTAACCACTGTTAAGCACTTATCCGACCTCTAAAAATGACTTTGCCTAACAAGTGTAATGACTTTGTCAACCACTGTTAATCACTTATCCGACCTCTAAAAATGACTTTGCCCAACAATTGTAATGACTTTGCCAACCACTGTTAATCACTTATCCGACCTCTAAAAATGACATTGCCCAACAATTGTAATGACTTTGCCAACCACTGTTAATCACTTATCCGACCTCTAAAAATGACTTTGACCAACAATTGTAATGACTTTGCCAACCACTGTTAATCACTTATCCGAACTCTAAAAATGACTTTGCCCAACAATTGTAATGACTTTGCCAACCACTGTTAATCACTTATCCGATCTCTAGAAATGACTTTGCCCAACAAATGTAATGACTTTTCGAACCAATGTTAAGCACTTATCCGACCTCTATAAATGACTTTGCACAACAATTGAAATGACTTTGCCAACCACTGTTAATCACTAATCCGAACTCTAAAAATGACTTTGCCCAACAATTGTATTGACTTTGCCAACCACTGTTTATCACTTATCCGACCTCTAAAAATAACTTTGACCAACAATTGTATTGACTTTGCCAACCACTGTTAGATACTTATCCGACCTCTAAAAATGACTTTGCCCAACAATTGTAATGAATTTGCCAACCACTGTTAATCACTTATCCGATCTATAGAAATGACTTTGCCCAACAATTGTAATGACTTTACCAACCACTGTTAATCACTTATCCGACCTCTAAAAATGACTTTGCCCAACAATTGTAATGACTTTGCTAACCACAGTTAAGCACTTATCCGACCTCTAAAAATGACTTTGCCTAACAAGTGTAATGACTTTGTCAACCACTGTTAATCTATTATCCGATCTCTAGAAATGACTTTGCCCAACAATTGTAATGACTTTACCAACCACTGTTAATCACTTATCCGACCTCTAAAAATGAATTTGCCCAACAATTGTAATGACTTTGCCAACAACTGTTAAGCACTTATCCGACCTCTAAAAATGACTTTGCACAACAATTGAAATGACTTTGCCAACCACTGTTAATCAATTATCCGACCTCTAAAAATGACTTTGCCCAACAATTGTAATGACTTTGCTAATCACTGTTAAGCACTTATCCGACCTCTAAAAATGTCTTTGCACAACAATTGAAATGACTTTGTCAACCACTGTTAATCACTTATCCGATCTCTAGAAATGACTTTGTCCAACAATTGTAATGACTTTGCCAACCACTGTAATTCACTAATCCGACCTCTAAAAATGACTTTGCCAAGCAATTGTAGTGACTTTGCCAACCACTGTTAATCACTTATCCGACCTCTAAAAAAAATTTGACCAACAATTGTAATGACTTTGCCAACCACTGTTAATCACTTATCCGACCTCTAAAAATAACTTTGACCAACAATTGTAATGACTTTGCCGACCACTGTAATTCACTAATCCGACCTCTAAAAATGACTTTGCCCAGCAATTGTAGTGACTTTGCCAACCACTGTTAATCATTTATTCGACCTCTAAAAATAACTTTGAGCAACAATTGTAATGACTTTGCCAACCACTTTTAGGTACTTATCCGACCTCTAAAAATTACTTTGCCCAACAATTGAAATGACTTTGCCAACCACTGTTAATCACTTATCCGACCTCTAAAAATGACTTTGCCCAACAATTGTAACGACTTTGCCAACCACTGTTAATCACCTATCCGACCTCTAAAAATGACTTTTTCCAACAATTGTAATGACTTTGCCAACCACTGTTAATCACTTATCCGATCTCTAGAAATGACTTTGCCCAACAATTGAAATGACTTTGCCAAGCACTGTTAATCACTTATCCGACCTCTAAAAATGACTTTGCCCAACAATTGTAATGACTTTGCCAACCACTTTTAATCACTTATCCGACCTCTAAAAATGACTTTGCCCAAAAATTGTAATGACTTTGCCAACCACTTTTAATCACTTATCCGACATCTTAAAAATGACTTTGCCAACAATTGTAATGACTTTGCCAACCACTGTTAATCACTTATCCGAACTCTAAAAATAACTTTGAGCAACAATTGTAATGACTTTGCCAACCACTTTTAGGTACTTATCCGACCTCTAAAAATTACTTTGCCCAACAATTGAAATGACTTTGCCAACAACTGTTAATCACTTATCCGACCTCTAAAAATGACTTTGCCCAACAATTGTAACGACTTTGCCAACCACTGTTAATCACCTATCCGACCTCTAAAATGACTTTTCCCAACAATTGTAATGACTTTGCCAACCACTGTTAATCACTTATCCGATCTCTAGAAATGACTTTGCCAACCATGAAATGACTTTGCCAAGCACTGTTAATCACTTATCCGACCTCTAAAAATGACTTTGCCCAAAAATTGTAATGACTTTGCCAACCACTTTTAATCACTTATCCGACATCTTAAAAATGACTTTGCCAAACAATTGTAATGACTTTGCCAACCACTGTTAATCACTTATCCGAACTCTAAAAATGACTTTGCCAACGATTGTAATGACTTTGCCAACCACTGTTAATCACTTATCCGACATCTAAAAATTACTTTGCACAACAATTGAAATGACTTTGCCAACCACTGTTAAATCACTTATCCGACCTCTAAAAAAGACCTTGCCCAACAATTGTAATGACTTTGCCAACCACTGTTAATCACTTATCCGACCTCTAAAAATGACTTTGACCAACAATTGTAATGACTTTGCCAACCACTTTTAATCACTTATCCGACCTCTAAAAATGACTTTGCCCAAAATTGTAATGACTTTGCCAACCACTTTTAATCACTTATCCGACATCTTAAAAATGACTTGCCAAACAATTGTAATGACTTTGCCAACCACTGTTAATCACTTATCCGAACTCTAAAAATGACTTTGCCCAACGATTGTAATGACTTTGCCAACCACTGTTAATCACTTATCCGACATCTAAAAATTACTTTGCACAACAATTGAAATGACTTTGCCAACCACTGTTAATCACTTATCCGACCTCTAAAAATGACCTTGGCCCAAAAATTGTAATGACTTTGCCAACCACTGTTATCACTTATCCGACCTCTAAAAATGACTTTGCCCAACCATTGTAATGACTTTGCCAACCACTGTTAATCACTTATCCGACCTCTAAAATGACTTTGACCAACAATTGTAATGACTTTGCGAACCAATGTTAAGCACTTATCCGACCTCTATAAATGACTTTGCACAAACAATTGAAATGACTTGCCAAGCACTGTTAATCACTTATCCGACCTCTAAAAATGACTTTGCCCAACAAGTGTAATGACTTTGCCAACCACTTTTAATCACTTATCCGACCTCTAAAAATGACTTTGCCCAAAAATTGTAATGACTTTGCCAACCACTTTTAATCACTTATCCGACATCTTAAAAATGACTTTGCCAAACAATTGTAATGACTTTTGCCAACCACTGTTAATCACTTATCCGACCTCTAAAAATGACTGTGCCCAAAATTGTAATGACTTTGAACCACTGTTAATCACTTATCCGACCTCTAAAAATGACTTTGCCCAACAATTAATGACTTTGCCAACCACTGTTAATCACTTATCCGAACTCTAAAAATGACTTTGCCCAACAATTGAAATGACTTTGCCAACCACTTTAATCACTTATCCGACTCTAAAAATGACTTTGCAAACAATTGTAATGACTTTGCAACCACTGTTAATCACTATCCGACTCTAAAAATGACTTTGCCCAACAATTGTAATGACTTTGCCAACCACTGTTAATCACTTATCCGAATCTAAAAATGACTTTGCACAACAATTGAATGACTTTGCCAACCAGTAATCACTTATCCGACCTCTAAAAATGACTTTGCCCAACAATTGTAATGACTTTGCCAACCACTGTTAATCACTTATCCGACCTCTAAAAATGACTTGCCCAACAATTGTAATGACTTTGCCAAACTGAATCACTTATCCGACTCTAAAAATGACTTTGACCAACAATTGATAGACTTTGCGAACCAATGTTAAGCACTTATCCGAACTCTATAATGACTTTGCACAACAATTGAAATGACTTTTGCCAACCACTGTTAATCACTATCCGAACTCTAAAAATTGACTTTGCCCAACAATTGTAATGACTTTGCCAACCACTGTTAATCACTTATCCGACCTCTTAAAAATGACTTTGCCCACAAATTGTAATGACTTTGCGAACCAATGTTAAGCACTTATCCGACCTCTAAAAATGACTTTGCCACAACAATTGAAATGACTTTGCCAACACAGTTAATCACTTATCCGAACTCTATAATGACTTTGCACAACAATTGAAATGACTTTGCCAAGCCATGTTAATCACTTATCCGACCCTCTAAAAATGACTTTGCCCAACAATTGGAATGACTTTGCCAACCACTTTTAATCCTTATCCGACCTCTAAAAATGACTTTGCCCAAAAATTGTAATGACTTTGCCAACCACTTTTATATCACTTATCCGACATCTTAAAATGACTTTGCCAAACAATTGTAATGACTTGCCAACAACTGTTAATCACTTATCCGAACTCTAAAAATGACTTTGCCCAACAATTGTAAGACTTTGCGAACCAATGTTAAGCACTTATCCGACCTCTAAAATGACTTTGCCCAACAATTGAAATGACTTGCCAAGCCACTGTTAATCACTTATCCGACCTCTAAAAATGACTTTGCCCAAAAATTGTAATGACTTTGCCAACCACTTTTAATCACTTATCCGACATCTTAAAAATGACTTTGCCAAACAATTGTAATGACTTGCCAACCACTGTTAATCACTTATCCGAACTCTAAAATGACTTTTGCCCAACGATTGTAATGACTTTGCCAACCACTGTTAATCACTTATCCGACATCTAAAAATACTTTGCACAACAATTGAAATGACTTTGCCAACCACTGTTAATCACTTATCCGACCTCTAAAAATGACCTCGCCCAACAATTGTAATGACTTGCCAACCACTGTTAATCACTTATCCGACCTCTAAAATGGACTTTGCCCAACAATGTAATGACTTTGCCAACCACTGTAATCACTATCCGACCTCTAAAAATGACTTTGACCAACAATTGTAATGACTTTTGCGAACCAATGTTAAGCACTTATCCGACCTCTATAAATGACTTTGCACAACAATTGAAATGACTTTGCCAACCACTGTTAATCACTAATCCGAACTCTAAAAATGACTTTGCCCAACAATTGTAATGACTTTGCCAACCACTGTTAATCACTTATCCGACCTCTAAAAATGACTTTGCCCAACAATTGTAATGACTTTGCGAACCAATGTTAAGCACTTATCCGACCTCCTAAAAATGACTTTGCACAACAATTGAAATGACTTTGCCAACCACAGTTAATCACTTATCCGAACTCTAAGAATGACTTTGCCTAACAAGTGTAATGACTTTGTCAACCACTGTTAATCACTTATCCGATCTCTAGAAATGACTTTGCCCAACGATTGTAATGACTTTGCCAACCACTGTTAATCACTTATCTGACCTCTAAAAATAACTTTGACCAACAATTGTAATGACTTTGCCAACCACTGTCAATCACTTATCCGACCTTGAAAAATAACTTTGACCAACAATTGTAATGACTTTGCCAACCACTGTTAATCACTTATCCGACCTCTTAAAATAACTTTGACCAACAATTGTAATGACTTTGCCAACCACTGTTAATCACTTATCCAACCTCTAAAAATGACTTTGCCCCAACAATTGTAATGATTTTGCCAACCACTGTTAATCACTAATCCGAACTCTAAAAATGACTTTGCCCAACAATTGTAATGACTTTGCCAACCACTGTTAATCACTTATCCGACCTCTAAAAATGACTTTGCCTAACAATTGTAATGACTTTGCCAACCACTGTTAATCACTTATCCGACCTCTAAAAATGACTTTGCCCAACAATTGTAATGACTTTGCCAACCACTGTTAATCACTTATCCGACCTCTAAAAATGACTTTGCCTAACAAGTGTAATGACTTTGTCAACCACTGTTAATCACTTATCCGATCTCTAGAAATGACTTTGCCCAACAATTGTAATGACTTTACCAACTACTGTTAATCACTTATCCAACCTCTTAAAATAACTTTGACCAACAATTGTAATGACTTTGCCAACCACTGTTAATCACTTATCCGACCTCTAAAAATAACTTTGACCAACAATTGTAATGACTTTGCCAACCACTGTTAATCACTTATCCGACCTCTAAAAATAACTTTGACCAACAATTGTAATGACTTTGCCAACCACTGTTAATCACTTATCCAACCTCTAAAAATGACTTTGCCCAACAATTGTAATGACTTTACCAACTACTGTTAATCACTTATCCAACCTCTAAAAATAACTTTGACCAACAATTGTAATGACTTTGCCAACCACTGTTAATCACTTATCCGACCTCTAAAAATAACTTTGACCAACAATTGTAATGACTTTGCCAACCACTGTTAATCACTTATCCGACCTCTAAAAATAACTTTGACCAACAATTGTAATGACTTTGCCAACCACTGTTAATCACTTATCCAACCTCTAAAAATGACTTTGCCCAACAATTGTAATGACTTTACCAACTGCTGTTAATCACTTATCCAACCTCTAAAAATAACTTTGACCAACAATTGAAATGACTTTGCCAACCACTGTTAATCACTTATCCGACCTCTAAAAATGACCTTGCCCAACAATTGTAATGACTTTGCCAACCACTGTTAATCACTTATCCGACCTCTAAAAATGACTTTGCCCAACAATTGTAATGACTTTGCCAACCACTGTTAATCACTAATCCGAACTCTAAAAATGACTTTGCCCAACAATTGTAATGACTTTGCGAACCAATGTTAAGCACTTATCCGACCTCTAAAAATGACTTTGCACAACAATTGAAATGACTTTGCCAACCACAGTTAATCACTAATCCGAACTCTAAGAATGACTTTGACCAACAATTGTAATGATTTTGCCAACCACTGTTAATCACTAATCCGAACTCTAAAAATGACTTTGCCCAACAATTGTAATGACTTTGCTAACCACTGTTAATCACTTATCCGATCTATAGAAATGACTTTGCCCAACAATTGTAATGACTTTGCCAACCACTGTTAATCACTAATCCGACCTCTAAAAATGACTTTGACCAACAATTGTAATGACTTTGCGAACCAATGTTAAGCACTTATCCGACCTCTATAAATGACTTTGCACAACAATTGAAATGACTTTGCCAACCACTGTTAATCACTAATCCGAACTCTAAAAATGACTTTGCCCAACAATTGTAATGACTTTGCCAACCACTGTTAATCACTTATCCGACCTCTAAAAATGACTTTGCCCAACAATTGTAATGACTTTGCGAACCAATGTTAAGCACTTATCCGACCTCTAAAAATGACTTTGCACAACAATTGAAATGACTTTGCCAACCACAGTTAATCACTTATCCGAACTCTAAGAATGACTTTGACCAACAATTGTAATGATTTTGCCAACCACTGTTAATCACTAATCCGAACTCTAAAAATGACTTTGCCCAACAATTGTAATGACTTTGCCAACCACTGTTAATCACTTATCCGACCTCTAAAAATGACTTTGCCTAACAAGTGTAATGACTTTGTCAACCACTGTTAATCACTTATCCGATCTATAGAAATGACTTTGCCCAACAATTGTAATGACTTTGCCAACCACTGTTAATCACTTATCCGACCTCTAAAAATGACTTTGCCCAACAATTGTAATGACTTTGCCAACCACTGTTAATCACTTATCCGACCTCTAAAAATGACTTTGACCAACAATTGTAATGACTTTGCGAACCAATGTTAAGCACTTATCCGACCTCTATAAATGACTTTGCACAACAATTGAAATGACTTTGCCAACCACTTTTAATCACTTATCCGACCTCTAAAAATGACTTTGCCCAAAAATTGTAATGACTTTGCCAACCACTTAATCACTTATCCGACATCTTAAAAATGACTTTGCCAAACAATTGTAATGACTTTGCCAACCACTGTTAATCCTTATCCGAACTCTAAAAATGACTTTGCCCAACGATTGTAATGACTTTGCCAACCACTGTTAATCACTTATCCGACATCTAAAAATTACTTTGCACAACAATTGAAATGACTTTGCCAACCACTGTTAATCACTTATCCGACCTCTAAAAATGACCTTGCCCAACAATTGTAATGACTTTGCCAACCACTGTTAATCACTTATCCGACCTCTAAAAATGACTTTGCCCAACAATTGTAATGACTTTGCCAACCACTGTTAATCACTTATCCGACCTCTAAAAATGACTTTGACCAACAATTGTAATGACTTTGCGAACCAATGTTAAGCACTTATCCGACCTCTATAAATGACTTTGCACAACAATTGAAATGACTTTGCCAACCACTGTTAATCACTAATCCGAACTCTAAAAATGACTTTGCCAAACAATTGTAATGACTTTGCCAACCACTGTTAATCACTTATCCGACCTCTAAAAATGACTTTGCCCAACAATTGTAATGACTTTGCGAACCAATGTTAAGCACTTATCCGACCTCTAAAAATGACTTTGCACAACAATTGAAATGACTTTGCCAACCACAGTTAATCACTTATCCGAACTCTAAGAATGACTTTGACCAACAATTGAAATGATTTTGCCAACCACTGTTAATCACTAATCCGAACTCTAAAAATGACTTTGCCCAACAATTGAAATGACTTTGCCAACCACTGTTAATCACTTATCCGACCTCTAAAAATGACTTTGCCTAACAAGTGTAATGACTTTGTAAACCACTGTTAATCACTTATCCGATCTATAGAAATGACTTTGCCCAACAATTGTAATGACTTTGCCAACCACTGTTAATCACTAATCCGACCTCTAAAAATGACTTTGACCAACAATTGTAATGACTTTGCGAACCAATGTTAAGCACTTATCCGACCTCTATAAATGACTTTGCACAACAATTGAAATGACTTTGCCAACCACTGTTAATCACTAATCCGAACTCTAAAATGACTTTGCCCAACAATTGTAATGACTTTGCCAACCACTGTTAATCACTTATCCGACCTCTAAAAATGACTTTGCCCAACAATTGTAATCACTTTGCGAACCAATGTTAAGCACTTATCCGGCCTCTAAAATAACTTTGACCAACAATTGTAATGACTTTGCCAACCACAGTTAATCACTTATCCGAACTCTAAGAATGACTTTGACCAACAATTGTAATGATTTTGCCAACCACTGTTAATCACTAATCCGAACTCTAAAAATGACTTTGCCCAACAATTGTAATGACTTTGCCAACCACTGTTAATCACTTATCCGACCTCTAAAAATGACTTTGCCTAACAATTGTAATGACTTTGCCAACCACTGTTAATCACTTATCCGACCTCTAAAAATGACTTTGCCCAACAATTGTAATGACTTTGCCAACCACTGTTAATCACTTATCCGACCTCTAAAAATGACTTTGCCTTACAAGTGTAATGACTTTGTCAACCACTGTTAATCACTTATCCGATCTCTAGAAATGACTTTGCCCAACAATTGTAATGACTTTACCAACTACTGTTAATCACTTATCCAACCTCTAAAAATAACTTTGACCAACAATTGTAATGACTTTGACAACCACTGTTAATCACTTATCCGACCTCTAAAAATAACTTTGACCAACAATTGTAATGACTTTGCCAACCACTGTTAATCACTTATCCGACCTCTAAAAATAACTTTGACCAACAATTGTAATGACTTTGCCAACCACTGTTAATCACTTATCCGACCTCTAAAAATAACTTTGACCAACAATTGTAATGACTTTGCCAACCACTGTTAATCACTTATCCAACCTCTAAAAATGACTTTGCCCAACAATTGTAATGACTTTACGAACTGCTGTTAATCACTTATCCAACCTCTAAAAATAACTTTGACCAACAATTGAAATGACTTTGCCAACCACTGTTAATCACTTATCCGACCTCTAAAAATGACCTTGCCCAACAATTGTAATGACTTTGCCAACCACTGTTAATCACTTATCCGACCTCTAAAAATGACTTTGCCCAACAATTGTAATGACTTTGCCAACCACTGTTAATCACTAATCCGAACTCTAAAAATGACTTTGCCCAACAATTGTAATGACTTTGCGAACCAATGTTAAGCACTTATCCGACCTCTAAAAATGACTTTGCACAACAATTGAAATGACTTTGCCAACCACAGTTAATCACTTATCCGAACTCTAAGAATGACTTTGACCAACAATTGTAATGATTTTGCCAACCACTGTTAATCACTAATCCGAACTCTAAAAATGACTTTGCCCAACAATTGTAATGACTTTGCCAACCACTGTTAATCACTTATCCGACCTCTAAAAATGACTTTGCCTAGCAAGTGTAATGACTTTGTCAACCACTGTTAATCACTTATCCGATCAATAGAAATGACTTTGCCCAACAATTGTAATGACTTTACCAAGTACTGTTAATCACTTATCCAACCTCTAAAAATAACTTTGACCAACAATTGTAATGACTTTGCCAACCACTGTTAATCACTTATCCGACCTCTAAAAATGACTTTGCCCAACAATTGTAATGACTTTACCAACTACTGTTAATCACTTATCCAACCTCTAAAAATAACTTTGACCAACAATTGAAATGACTTTGCCAACCACTGTTAATCACTTATCCGACCTCTAAAAATGACTTTGCCAAACAAGTGTAATGACTTTGTCAACCACTGTTAATCACTTATCCGATCTATAGAAATGACTTTGACCAACAATTGTAATGACTTTGCCAACCACTGTTAATCACTTATCCGACCTCTAAAAATAACTTTGACCAACAATTGTAATGACTTTGCCAACCACTGTTAATCACTTATCCGACCTCTAAAAATAACTTTGACCAACAATTGTAATGACTTTGCCAACCACTGTTAATCACTTATCCAACCTCTAAAAATGACTTTGCCCAACAATTGTAATGACTTCGCCAACCACTGTTAATCACTTATCCAACCTCTAAAAATAACTTTGACCAACAATTGTAATGACTTTGCCAACCACTGTTAATCACTTATCCGACCTCTAAAAATAACTTTGACCAACAATTGTAATGACTTTGCCAACCACTGTTAATCACTTATCCGACCTCTAAAAATAACTTTGACCAACAATTGTAATGACTTTGCCAACCACTGTTAATCACTTATCCAACCTCTAAAAATGACTTTGCCCAACAATTGTAATGACTTTACCAACTACTGTTAATCACTTATCCAACCTTTAAAAATAACTTTGACCAACAATTGAAATGACTTTGCCAACCACTGTTAATCACTTATCCGACCTCTAAAAATGACCTTGCCCAACAATTGTAATGACTTTGCCAACCACTGTTAATCACTTATCCGACCTCTAAAAATGACTTTGCCCAACAATTGTAATGACTTTGCCAACCACTGTTAATCACTAATCCGAACTCTAAAATGACTTTGCCCAACAATTGTAATGACTTTGCGAACCAATGTTAAGCACTTATCCGACCTCTAAAAATGACTTTGCACAACAATTGAAATGACTTTGCCAACCACAGTTAATCACTTATCCGAACTCTAAGAATGACTTTGACCAACAATTGTAATGATTTTGCCAACCACTGTTAATCACTAATCCGAACTCTAAAAATGACTTTGCCCAACAATTGTAATGACTTTGCCAACCACTGTTAATCACTTATCCGACCTCTAAAAATGACTTTGCCTAACAAGTGTAATGACTTTGTCAACCACTGTTAATCACTTATCCGATCAATAGAAATGACTTTGCCCAACAATTGTAATGACTTTACCAAGTACTGTTAGTCACTTATCCAACCTCTAAAAATAACTTTGACCAACAATTGTAATGACTTTGCCAACCACTGTTAATCACTTATCCGACCTCTAAAAATGACTTTGCCCAACAATTGTAATGACTTTACCAACTACTGTTAATCACTTATCCAACCTCTAAAAATAACTTTGACCAACAATTGAAATGACTTTGCCAACCACTGTTAATCACTTATCCGACCACTAAAAATGACTTTGCCTAACAAGTGTAATGACTTTGTCAACCACTGTTAATCACTTATCCGATCTATAGAAATGACTTTGACCAACAATTGTAATGACTTTGCCAACCACTGTTAATCACTTATCCGACCTCTAAAAATAACTTTGACCAACAATTGTAATGACTTTGCCAACCATTGTTAATCACTTATCCGACCTCTAAAAATAACTTTGACCAACAATTGTAATGACTTTGCCAACCACTGTTAATCACTTATCCAACCTCTAAAAATAACTTTGACCAACAATTGTAATGACTTTGCCAACCACTGTTAATCACTTATCCAACCTCTAAAAATGACTTTGCCTAACAAGTGTAATGACTTTGTCAACCACTGTTAATCACTTATCCGATCTCTAGAAATGACTTTGACCAACAATTGTAATGACTTTACCAACTACTGTTAATCACTTATCCAACCTCTAAAAATAACTTTGACCAACAATTGTAATGACTTTGCCAACCACTGTTAATCACTTATCCAACCTCTAAAAATAACTTTGACCAACAATTGTAATGACTTTGCCAACCACTGTTAATCACTTATCCGACCTCTAAAAATAACTTTGACCAACAATTGTAATGACTTTGCCAACCACTGTTAATCACTTATCCGACCTCTAAAAATAACTTTGACCAACAATTGTAATGACTTTGCCAACCACTGTTAATCACTTATCCGACCTCTAAAATGACTTTGCCCAACAATTGTAATGACTTTACCAACTACTGTTAATCACTTATCCAACCTCTAAAAATAACTTTGACCAACAATTGAAATGACTTTGCCAACCACAGTTAATCACTTATCCGACCACTAAAAATGACGTTGCCCAACAATTGTAATGACTTTGCCAACCACTGTTAATCACTTATCCGACCACTAAAAATGACTTTGCCCAACAATTGAAATGACTTTGTCAACCACTGTAATTCACTTATTCGACCTCTAAAAATGACTTTGCCCAACAATTGTAATGACTTTGCCAACCACTGTTTATCACTTATCCGACCTCTAAAAATAACTTTGCCCAACAATTGTAATGACTTTGCCAACCACTGTGAATCACTTATCCGATCTCTAGAAATTACTTTGCCCAACAATTGTAATGACTTTGCCAATCACTGTAAATCACTTATCCGATCTCTGGAAATGACTTTGCCTAACAATTGAAATGACTTTACCAACTACTGTTAATCACTTATCCAACCTCTAAAAATAACTTAGACCAACAATTGTAATGACTTTGCCAACCACTGTTAATCACTTATCCGACCTCTAAAAATGACTTTGCCCAACAATTGTAATGACTTTGCCAACCACTGTTAATCACTTATCCGACCTCTAAAAATAACTTTGACCAACAATTGTAATGACTTTACCAACTACTGTTAATCACTTATCCAACCTCTAAAAATAACTTTGACCAACAATTGTAATGACTTTGCCAACCACTCTTAATCACTTATCCGACCTCTAAAAATGACTTTGACCAACAATTGTAATGACTTTGCCAACCACTGTTAATCACTTATCCGACCTCTAAAAATGACTTTGCCCAACAATTGTAATGACTTTGCCAACCACTGTTAATCACTTATCCGAACTCCAAAAATGACTTTGCCCAACAATTGTAATGACTTTGCCAACCACTGTTAATCACTTATCCGATCTCTATAAATGACTTTGCCCAACAATTGAAATGACTTTGTCAACCACTGTAATTCACTTATTCGACCTCTAAAAATGACTTTGCCCAACAATTGTAATGACTTTGCCAACCACTGTTAATCACTTATCCGACCTCTAAAAATAACTTTGACCAACAATTGTAATGACTTTGCCAACTACTGTTAATCACTTATCCAACCTCTAGAAATTCCTTTGCCCAACAATTGTAATGACTTTGCCAATCACTGTTAATCACTTATCCGATCTCTAGAAATGACTTTGCCTAACAATTACAATGACTTTGCCATCCACTGTTAATCACTTATCCGAACTCTAAAAATGACTTTGCCCAACAATTATAATGACTTTACCAACTACTGTTAATCACTTATCCAACCTCTAAAAAAAACTTAGACCAACAATTGTAATGACTTTGCCAACCACTGTTAATCACTTATCCGACCTCTAAAAATGACTTTGCCCAACAATTGTAATGACTTTGCCAACCACTGTTAATCACTTATCCGACCTCTAAAAATAACTTTGACCAACAATTGTAATGACTTTGCCAACCACTGTTAATCACTTATCCGAACTCTAAAAATGACTTTGCCCAACAATTGTAATGACTTTACCAACTACTGTTAATCACTTATCTAACCTCTAAAAATAACTTTGACCAACAATTGTAATGACTCTACCAACTACTGTTAATCACTTATCCAACCTCTAAAAATAACTTTGACCAACAATTGAAATGACTTTGCCAACCACTGTTAATCACTTATCCGACCTCTAAAAATGACTTTGCCCAACAATTGTAATGACTTAGCCAACCACTGTTAATCACTTATCCGAACTCTAAAAATGACTTTGCCCAACAATTGTAATGACTTTGCCAACCATTGTTAATCACTTATCCGACCTCTAAAAATGACTTTGCCCAACAATTGTAATGACTTTGCCAACCACTGTTAATCACTTATCCGACCTCTAAAAATGACTTTGCCTAACAAGTGTAATTACTTTGTCAACCACTGTGTATCACTTATCCGATCTCTAGAAATGACTTTGCCCAACAATTGTAATGACTTTACCAACCACTGTTAATCACTTATCCGACCTCTAAAAATGACTTTGCCCAACAATTGTAATGACTTTGCCAACCACTGTTAATCACTTATCCGACCTCTAAAAATAACTTTGACCAACAATTGTAATGACTTTGCCAACCACTGTTAATCACTTATCCAACCTCTAAAAATGACTTTGCCCAACAATTGTAATGACTTTACCAACTACTGTTAATCACTTATCCGACCTCTAAAAATAACTTTGACCAACAATTGTAATGACTTTGCCAACCACTGTTAATCACTTATCCGACCTCTAAAAATGACTTTGCCTAACAAGTGTAATGACTTAGCCAATCACTGTTAATCACTTATCCGAACTCTAAAAATGACTTTGCCCAACAATTGTAATGACTTTGCCAACCACTGTTAATCACTTATCCGACCTCTAAAAATCACTTTGCCTAACAAGTGTAATGACTTTGTCAACCACTGTTAATCACTTATCCGAACTCTAAAAATGACTTTGCACAACAATTGTAATGACTTTACCAACCACTGTCAATCACTTATCCTTACTCTAAAAATGACTTTGCCCAACAATTGTAACGACTTTGCCAACCACTGTTACTCACTTATCCGACCTCTAAAAATGACTTTGCCCGACAATTGTAATGACTTTGCCAACCACTGTTAATCACTTATCCGACCTCTAAAAATAACCTTGACCAACAATTGTAATGACTTTGCCAACCACTGTTAATCACTTATCCGACCTCTAAAAATAACTTTGACCAACAATTGAAATGACTTTGCCAACCACAGTTAATCACTTATCCGACCACTAAAAATGACGTTGCCCAACAATTGTAATGACTTTGCCAACCACTGTTAATCACTTATCCGACCACTAAAAATGACTTTGCCCAACAATTGAAATGACTTTGTCAACCACTGTAATTCACTTATTCGACCTCTAAAAATGACTTTGCCCAACAATTGTAATGACTTTGCCAACCACTGTGAATCACTTATCCGATCTCTAGAAATTACTTTGCCCAACAATTGTAATGACTTTGCCAATCACTGTAAATCACTTATCCGATCTCTAAAAATGACTTTGCCAAACAAGTGTAATGACTTAGCCAATCACTGTTAATCACTTATCCGAACTCTAAAAATGACTTTGCCCAACAATTGTAATGACTTTGCCAACCACTGTTAATCACTTATCCGACCTCTAAAAATCACTTTGCCTAACAAGTGTAATGACTTTGTCAACCACTGTTAATCACTTATCCGATCTCTAGAAATGACTTTGCCCAACAATTGTAATGACTTTACCAACCACTGTTAATCACTTATCCGAACTCTAAAAATGACTTTGCCCAACAATTGTAATGACTTTGCCAACCACTGTTAATCACTTATCCGACCTCTAAAAATGACTTTGCCCAACATTGTAATGACTTTGCCAACCACTGTTAATCACTTATCCGACCTCTAAAAATAACTTTGACCAACAATTGTAATGACTTTGCCAACCACTGTTAATCACTTATCCGACCTCTAAAAATAACTTTGACCAACAATTGAAATGACTTTGCCAACCACAGTTAATCACTTATCCGACCACTAAAAATGACGTTGCCCAACAATTGTAATGACTTTGCCAACCACTGTTAATCACTTATCCGACCACTAAAAATGACTTTGCCCAACAATTGAAATGACTTTGTCAACCACTGTAATTCACTTATTCGACCTCTAAAAATGACTTTGCCCAAAAATTGTAATGACTTTGCCAACCACTGTGAATCACTTATCCGATCTCTAGAAATTACTTTGCCCAACAATTGTAATGACTTGCCAATCACTGTAAATCACTTATCCGATCTCTGGAAATGACTTTGCCTAACAATTGAAATGACTTTACCAACTACTGTTAATCACTTATCCAACCTCTAAAAATAACTTAGACCAACAATTGTAATGACTTTGCCAACCACTGTTAATCACTTATCCGACCTCTAAAAATGACTTTGCCCAACAATTGTAATGACTTTGCCAACCACTGTTAATCACTTATCCGACCTCTAAAAATAACTTTGACCAACAATTGTAATGACTTTACCAACTACTGTTAATCACTTATCCAACCTCTAAAATAACTTTGACCAACAATTATAATGACTTTGCCAACCACTGTTAATCACTTATCCGACCTCTAAAAATGACTTTGACCAACAATTGTAATGACTTTGCCAACCACTGTTAATCACTTATCCGACCTCTAAAATAACTTTGCCCAACAATTGTAATGACTTTGCCAACCACTGTGAATCACTTATCCGATCTCTAGAAATTACTTTGCCCAACAATTGTAATGACTTTGCCAATCACTGTAAATCACTTATCCGATCTCTGGAAATGACTTTGCCTAACAATTGAAATGACTTTACCAACTACTGTTAATCACTTATCCAACCTCTAAAAATCACTTAGACCAACAATTGTAATGACTTTACCAACTACTGTTAATCACTTATCCAACCTCTAAAAATAACTTTGACCAACAATTGTAATGACTTTGCCAACCACTGTTAATCACTTATCCGACCACTAAAAATGACTTTGCCTAACAATTGAAATGACTTTACCAACTACTGTTAATCACTTATCCAACCTCTAAAAATAACTTAGACCAACAATTGTAATGACTTTGCCAACCACTGTTAATCACTTATCCGACCTCTAAAAATGACTTTGCCCAACAATTGTAATGACTTTGCCAACCACTGTTAATCACTTATCCGACCTCTAAAAATAACTTTGACCAACAATTGTAATGACTTTACCAACTACTGTTAATCACTTATCCAACCTCTAAAAATAACTTTGACCAACAATTGTAATGACTTTGCCAACCACTGTTAATCACTTATCCGACCTCTAAAAATGACTTTGACCAACAATTGTAATGACTTTGCCAACCACTGTTAATCACTTATCCGACCTCTAAAAATAACTTTGCCCAACAATTGTAATGACTTTGCCAACCACTGTGAATCACTTATCCGATCTCAAGAAATTACTTTGCCCAACAATTGTAATGACTTTGCCAATCACTGTAAATCACTTATCCGATCTCTGGAAATGACTTTGCCTAACAATTGAAATGACTTTACCAACTACTGTTAATCACTTATCCAACCTCTAAAAATAACTTAGACCAACAATTGTAATGACTTTACCAACTACTGGTTAATCACTTATCCAACCTCTAAAAATAACTTTGACCAACAATTGTAATGACTTTGCCAACCACTGTTAATCACTTATCCGACCACTAAAAATGACTTTGCCCAACAATTGAAATGACTTTGTCAACCACTGTGTATCACTTATCCGATCTCTAGAAATGACTTTGCCCAACAATTGTAATGACTTTACCAACCACTGTTAATCACTTATCCGACCTCTAAAAATGACTTTGCCCAACAATTGTAATGACTTTGCCAACCACTGTTAATCACTTATCCGACCTCTAAAAATAACTTTGACCAACAATTGTAATGACTTTGCCAACCACTGTTAATCACTTATCCAACCTCTAAAAATGACTTTGCCCAACAATTGTAATGACTTTACCAACTACTGTTAATCACTTATCCGACCTCTAAAAATAACTTTGACCAACAATTGTAATGACTTTGCCAACCACTGTTAATCACTTATCCGACCTCTAAAAATGACTTTGCCTAACAAGTGTAATGACTTAGCCAATCACTGTTAATCACTTATCCGAACTCTAAAAATGACTTTGCCCAACAATTGTAAATAACTTTGCCAACCACTGTTAATCACTTATCCGACCTCTAAAAATCACTTTGCCTAACAAGTGTAATGACTTTGTCAACCACTGTAATCACTTATCCCGATCTCTAGAAATGACTTTGCCCAACAATTGTAATGACTTTACCAACCACTGTTAATCACTTATCCGAACTCTAAAAATGACTTTGCCCAACATTGTATGACTTTGCCAACCACTGTTAATCACTTATCCGACCTCTAAAAATGACTTTGCCTAACAAGTGTAATTACTTTGTCAACCACTGTGTATCACTTATCCGATCTCTAGAAATGACTTTGCCCAACAATTGTAATGACTTTACCAACCACTGTTAATCACTTATCCGACCTCTAAAAATGACTTTGCCCAACAATTGTAATGACTTTGCCAACCACTGTTAATCACTTATCCGACCTCTAAAATGACTTTGCCCAACAATTGTATGACTTTGCCAACCACTGTTAATCACTTATCCGACCTCTAAAAATAACTTTGACCAACAATTGTAATGACTTTGCCAACCACTGTTAATCACTTATCCGAACTCTAAAAAATGACTTTGCCCCAACAATTGTAATGACTTTACCAACTACTGTTAATCACTTATCCAACCTCTAAAAATAACTTTGACCAACAATTGTAATGACTTTGCCAACCACTGTTAATCACTTATCCGACCTCTAAAAATGACTTTGCCTAACAAGTGTAATGACTTTGTCAACCACTGTTAATCACTTATCCGATCTCTAGAAATTACTTTGCCCAACAATTGTAATGACTTTACCAACTACTGTATCACTTATCCAACCTCTAAAAATAACTTTGACCAACAATTGTAATGACTCTACCAAACTACTGTTAATCACTTATCCACCTCTAAAAATAACTTTGACCAACAATTGAAATGACTTGCCAACCACTGTTAATCACTTATCCGACCTCTAAAAATGACTTTGCCCAACAATTGTAATGACTTAGCCAACCACTGTTAATCACTTATCCGAACTCTAAAAATGACTTTGCCCAACAATTGTAATGACTTTGCCAACCATAGTTAATCACTTATCCGACCTCTAAAAATGACTTTGCCCAACAATTGTAATGACTTTGCCAACCACTGTTAATCACTTATCCGACCTCTAAAAATGACTTTGCCTAACAAGTGTAATTACTTTGTCAACCACTGTGTATCACTTATCCGATCTCTAGAAATGACTTTGCCCAACAATTGTAATGACTTTACCAACCACTGTTAATCACTTATCCGACCTCTAAAAATGACTTTGCCCAACAATTGTAATGACTTTGCCAACCACTGTTAATCACTTATCCGACCTCTAAAAATAACTTTGACCAACAATTGTAATGACTTTGCCAACCACTGTTAATCACTTATCCAACCTCTAAAAATGACTTTGCCCAACATTGTAATGACTTTACCAACTACTGTTAATCACTTATCCGACCTCTAAAAATAACTTTGACCAACAATTGTAATGACTTTGCCAACCACTGTTAATCACTTATCCGACCTCTTAAAATAACTTTGACCAACAATTGTAATGACTTTGCCAACCACTGTTAATCACTTATCCGAACTCTAAAGATGACTTTGCCCAACAATTGTAATGACTTTGCCAACCACTGTTAATAACTTATCCGACCTCTAAAAATCACTTTGCCTAACAAGTGTAATGACTTTGTCAACCACTGTTAATCACTTATCCGATCTCTAGAAATGACTTTGCCCAACAATTGTAATGACTTTACCAACCACTGTTAATCACTTATCCGAACTCTAAAAATGACTTTGCCCAACAATTGTAATGACTTTGCCAACCACTGTTAATCACTTATCCGACCTCTAAAATGACTTTGCCCAACAATTGTAATGACTTTGCCAACCACTGTTAATCACTTATCCGACCTCTAAAAATAACTTTGACCAACAATTGTAATGACTTTGCAAACCACTGTTAATCACTTATCTGACCTCTAAAAATGACTTTGCCTAACAAGAGTAATGACTTTGTCAACCACTGTTAATCACTTATCCGATCTCTAGAAATGACTTTGCCCAACAATTGTAATGACTTTACCAACTACTGTTAATCACTTATCCAACCTCTAAAAATAACTTTGACCAACAATTGTAATGACTCTACCAACTACTGTTAATCACTTATCCAACCTCTAAAAATAACTTTGACCAACAATTGAAATGACTTTGCCAACCACTGTTAATCACTTATCCGACCTCTAAAAATGACTTTGCCCAACAATTGTAATGACTTAGCCAACCACTGTTAATCACTTATCCGAACTCTAAAAATGACTTTGCCCAACAATTGTAATGACTTTGCCAACCACTGTTAATCACTTATACGACCTCTAAAAATGACTTTGCCTAACAAGTGTAATTACTTTGTAAACCACTGTGTATCACTTATCCGATCTCTAGAAATGACTTTGCCCAACAATTGTAATGACTTTACCAACCACTGTTAATCACTCATCCGACCTCTAAAAATGACTTTGCCCCAACAATTGTAATGACTTTGCCAACCACTGTTAATCACTTATCCGACCTCTAAAAATAACTTTGACCAACAATTGTAATGACTTTGCCAAACCACTGTTAATCACTTATCCAACCTCTAAAAATGACTTTGCCCAACAATTGTAATGACTTTACCAACTACTGTTAATCACTTATCCGACCTCTAAAAATAACTTTGACCAACAATTGTAATGACTTTGCCAACCACTGTTAATCACTTATCCGACCTCTAAAAATAACTTTGACCAACAATTGTAGTGACTTTGCCAACCACTGTTAATCACTTATCCGACCTCTAAAAATGACTTTGCCCAACAATTGTAATGACTTTGCCAACCACTGTTAATCACTTATCCGACCTCTAAAAATAACTTTGACCAACAATTGTAATGACTTTGCCAACCACTGTTAATCACTTATCCGAACTCCAAAAATGACTTTGCCCAACAATTGTAATGACTTTGTCAACCACTGTTAATCACTTATCCGATCTCTAGAAATGACTTTGCCCAACAATTGTAATGACTTTACCAACCACTGTTAATCACTTATCCGAACTCTAAAAATGACTTTGCCCAACAATTGTAATGACTTTGCCAACCACTGTTAATCACTTATCCGACCTCTAAAAATGACTTTGCCCAACAATTGTAATGACTTTGCCAACCACTGTTAATCACTTATCCGACCTCTAAAAATAACTTTGACCAACAATTGTAATGACTTTGCCAACCACTGTTAATCACTTATCCGACCTCTAAAAATGACTTTGCCTAACAAGTGTAATTACTTTGTAAACCACTGTGTATCACTTATCCGATCTCTAGAAATGACTTTGCCCAACAATTGTAATGACTTTACCAACCACTGTTAATCACTCATCCGACCTCTAAAAATGACTTTGCCCAACAATTGTAATGACTTTGCCAACCACTGTTAATCACTTATCCGACCTCTAAAAATAACTTTGACCAACAATTGTAATGACTGACCACTGTTAATCACTTATCCACCTCTAAAAATGACATTGCCCAACAATTGTAATGACTTTACCAACTACTGTTAATCACTTATCCGACCTCTAAAAAATAACTTTGACCAACAATTGTAATGACTTTGCCAACCACTGTTAATCACTTATCCGACCTCTAAAAATAACTTTGACCAACAATTGTAGTGACTTTGCCAACCACTGTTAATCACTTATCCGACCTCTAAAAATGACTTTGCCCAACAATTGTAATGACTTTGCCAACCACTGTTAATCACTTATCCGACCTCTAAAAATAACTTTGACCAACAATTGTAATGACTTTGCCAACCACTGTTAATCACTTATCCGAACTCCAAAAAGGACTTTGCCCAACAATTGTAATGACTTTGTCAACCACTGTTAATCACTTATCCGATCTCTAGAAATGACTTTGCCCAACAATTGTAATGACTTTACCAACCACTGTTAATCACTTATCCGAACTCTAAAAATGACTTTGCCCACAATTGTAATGACTTTGCCAACCACTGTTAATCACTTATCCGACCTCTAAAAATGACTTTGCCCAACAATTGTAATGACTTTGCCAACCACTGTTAATCACTTATCCGACCTCTAAAAATAACTTTGACCAACAATTGTAATGACTTTGCCAACCACTGTTAATCACTTATCCGACCTCTAAAAATGACTTTGCCTAACAAGAGTAATGACTTTGTCAACCACTGTTAATCACTTATCCGATCTCTAGAAATGACTTTTCCCAACAATTGTAATGACTTAGCCAACCACTGTTAATCACTTATCCGAACTCTAAAAATGACTTTGCCCACAATTGTAAGACTTTGCCAACCACTGTTAATCACTTATCCGACCTCTAAAAATGACTTTGCCTAACAAGTGTAATGACTTTGTCAACCACTGTTAATCACTTATCCGATCTCTAGAAATGACTTTGCCCAACAATTGTAATGACTTTACCAACCACTGTTAATCACTTATCCGAACTCTAAAAAATGACTTTGCCCAACAATTGTAATGACTTTGCCAACCACTGTTAATCACTTATCCGACCTCTAAAAATGACTTTGCCCAACAATTGTAATGACTTTGCCACCACTGTTAATCACTTATCCGACCTCTAAAAATAACTTTGACCAACCAATTGTAATGACTTTGCCAACCACTGTTAATCACTTATCCGACCTCTAAAAATGACTTTGCCTAACAACTGTAATGACTTTGTCAACCACTGTTAATCACTTATCCGATCTCTAGAAATGACTTTTCCCAACAATTGTAATGACTTTGCCAACCACTGTTAATAACTTATCCGACCTCTAAAAATGACTTTGACCAACAATTGTAATGACTTTGCGAACCAATGTTAAGCACTTATCCGACCTCTAAAAATAACTTTGACCAACAATTGTAATGACTTTGCCAACCACTGTTAATCACTTATCCAACCTCTAAAAATGACATTGCCCAACAATTCTAATGACTTTACCAACTACTGTTAATCACTTATCCAACCTCTAAAAATAACTTTGACAAACAATTGTAATGACTTTGCCAACCACGGTTAATCACTTATCCGACCTCTAAAAATGACTTTGCCCAACAATTGTAATGACTTTGCCAACCACTGTTAATCACTTATCCGAACTCCAAAAATGACTTTGCCTAACAATTGTAATGACTTTGCCAACCACTGTTAATCACTTATCCGACCTCTAAAAAAAACTTTGACCAACAATTGTAATGACTTTGCCAACCACTGTTAATCACTTATCCAACCTCTAAAAATGACTTTGCCCAACAATTGTAATGACTTTACCAACTACTGTTAATCACTTATCCAACCTCTAAAAATAACTTTGACCAACAATTGTAATGACTTTGCCAACCACTGTTAATCACTTATCCGACCTCTAAAAATGACTTTGCCCAACAATTGTAATGACTTAGCCAACCACTGTTAATCACTTATCCGAACTCTAAAAATGACTTTGCCCAACAATTGTAATGACTTTACCAACTACTGTTAATCACTTATCCAACCTCTAAAAATAACTTAGACCAACAATTGTAATGACTTTGCCAACCACTGTTAATCACTTATCCGACCTCTAAAAATGACTTTGCCCAACAATTGTAATGACTTTGCCAACCGCTGTTAATCACTTATCCGACCTCTAAAAAAAACTTTGACCAACAATTGTAATGACTTTGCCAACCACTGTTAATCACTTATCCAACCTCTAAAAATGACTTTGCCCAACAATTGTAATGACTTACCAACTACTGTTAAATCACTCATCCAACCTCTAAAAATACTTTGACCAACAATTGTAATGACTTTGCCAACCACTGTTAATCACTTATCCGACCTCTAAAAATGACTTTGCCCCAACAATTGTAAGGACTTAGCCAACCACTGTTAATCACTTATCCGACCTCAAAAATGACTTTGCCCAACAATTGTAATGACTTTGCCAACCACTGTTAATCACTTATCCGACCTCTAGAAATGACTTTGCCCAACAATTGAAATGACTTTGCCAACCACTGTTAATCATTATCCGATCTCTAAATGACTTTGCCCAACAATTGTAATGACTTTGCCAACACTGTTAATCACTTATCCGACCTCTAAAATGACTTTGCCAACAATTAATGACTTTGCCAACCACTGTTAATCACTTATCCGACCTCTAAAAATGACTTTGCCCAACAATTGTAATGACTTTGCCAACCACTGTTAATCACTTATCCGACTCTAAAAAACTTTGACCAACAATTGTAATGACTTTGCCAACCACTGTTAATCACTTATCCAACTCTAAAAATGACTTTGCCCAACAATGTAATGACTTCCAAACTGTTAATCACTTATCCGACCTCTAAAAATGACTTTGCCAACAATTGTAATGACTTTGCCAACCATGTTAATCACTTATCCGACCTCTAAAAATGACTTTGCCCAACAATTGTAATGACTTTGCCAACCACTGTTAATCATTATCCGACCTCTAAAAATGACTTTGCCCAACAATTGTAATGACTTTACCAACTACTGTTAATCACTTATCCGACCTCTAAAATAACTTGACCAAAATTGTAATGACTTTGCCAACCACTGTTAATCACTTATCCGACTCTAAAAATGACTTTGCCCAACAATTGTAATGACTTTGCCAACCACTGTTAATCACTTATCCGACTCTAAAATGACTTGCCCAACAATTGTAATGACTTTGCCAACCACTGTTAATCACTTATCCGACTCTAAAATGACTTTGCCCAACAATTGTAATGACTTTACCAACACTGTTAATCACTTATCCGACCTCTAAAAATGACTTTGCCCAACAATTGTAATGACTTTGCCAACCACTGTTAATCACTTATCCGACTCTAAAAATGACTTTGCCCAACAATTGTAATGACTTAGCCAACCACTGTTAATCACTTATCCGACCTCTAAAAATGACTTTGCCCAACAATTGTAATGACTTTACCAACTACTGTTAATCACTTATCCAACCTCTAAAAATAACTTAGACCAACAATTGTAATGACTTTGCCAACCACTGTTAATCACTTATCCGACCTCTAAAAATGACTTTGCCCAACAATTGTAATGACTTTGCCAACCACTGTTAATCACTTTTCCGACCTCTAAAAATAACTTTGACCAACAATTGTAATGACTTTGCCAACCACTGTTAATCACTTATCCGACCTCTAGAAATGACTTTGCCTAACAATTACAATGACTTTGCCAACCACTGTTAATCACTTATCCGAACTCCAAAAATGACTTTGCCCAACAATTGTAATGACTTTACCAACTACTGTTAATCACTTATCCAACCTCTAAAAATAACTTTGACCAACAATTGTAATGACTTTGCCAACCACTGTTAATCACTTATCCGACCTCTAAAAATGACTTTGCCAACAACTGTAATGACTAGAGCCAACCACTGCTAATCACTTATCCGAACTCTAAAAATGACTTTGCCCAAACAATTGTAATGTACTTTACCAACTACTGTTAATACTTATCCAACCTCTAAAAATAACTTAGACCAACAATTGTAATTGACTTTGCCCAACCACTGTTAATCACTTATCCAACCTCTAAAAATGACTTTGCCCAACAATTGTAATGACTTTACCAACTACTGTTTAATCACTTATCCAAACTCTAAAAATAACTTTGACCAACAATTGTAATGACTTGCAACCACTGTTATCACTTATCCGACCTCTAAAAATGACTTTGCCCAACAATTGTAATGACTTAGTCAACCACTGTTAATCACTTATCCGAACTCCAAAAATGACTTTGCCCAACAATTGTAATGACTTTGCCAACCTCTGTTAATCACTTATCCGATCTATAGAAATGACTTTGCCCAACAATTGAAATGACTTTGCCAACCACTGTTAATCACTTATCCGATCTCTAGAAATTACTTTGCCCAACAATTGTAATGATTTGCCAACCACTGTTAATCACTTATCCGACTCTAAAATGACTTTGCCAACAATAATGACTTTGCCAACCACTGTTAATCACTTATCCGACCTCTAAAATGACTTTGCCCAACAATTGTAATGACTTTGCCAACCACTGTTAATCACTTATCCGACCTCTAAAAATGACTTTGCCCAACAATTGTAATGACTTTGCCAACCACTGTTAATCACTTATCCGACCTCTAAAATGACTTTGCCAACAATTGTAATGACTTTGCCAACCACTGTTAATCACTTATCCGAACTCTAAAAATGACTTTGCCCAACAATTGTAATGACTTTGCCAACCACTGTTAATCACTTATCCGACTCTAAAAATGACTTTGCCAACAATTGTAATGACTTTGCCAACCACTGTTAATCACTTATCCGACCTCTAAAAATGACTTTGCCAACAATTGTAATGACTTTGCCAACCACTGTTAATCACTTATCCGACCTCAAAATAACTTGCCCAACAATTGTAATGACTTTGCCAACCACTGTTAATCACTTATCCAACCTCTAAAAATGACTTGCCCAACAATTGTAATGACTTTACCAACTACTGTTAATCACTTATCCAACCTCTAAAATTAACTTAGACCAACAATTGTAATGACTTTGCCAACCACTGTTAATCACTTATCCGACCTCTAAAAATGACTTTGCCCAACAATTGTAATGACTTGCCAACCACTGTAATCACTTATCCGACTCCAAAAATGACTTTGCCCAACAATTGTAATGACTTTGCCAACCACTGTTAATCACTTATCCGACTCTAAAATGACTTTGCCAACAATTGAATGACTTGTCAACCACTGTAATCACTTATCGACCTCTAAAAATGACTTTGCCAACAATGTAATGACTTTGCAACCACTGTTAATCACTTATCCAACCTCTAAAAATGACTTGACAACAATTGTAATGACTTTGCCAACCACTGTTAATCACTTATCCGATCTCTAGAAATTACTTGCCCAACAATTGTAATGACTTTGCCACTCACTGTTAATCACTTATCGATCTCTAGAAATGACTTTGCCCAACAATTCATGACTTTGCCAACCACTGTTAATCACTTATCCGAACTCTAAAAATGACTTTGCCCAACAATTGTAATGACTTTACCAAATACTGTTAATCACTTATCCAACCTCTAAAAATAACTTTGACCAACAATTGTAATGACTTCGCCAACCACTGTTAATCACTTATCCGATCTCTAGAAATGACTTTGCCCAACAATTGTAATGACTTTACCAACCACTGTTAATCACTTATCCGAACTCTAAAAATGACTTTGCCCAACAATTGTAATGACTTTGCCACCACTGTTAATCACTTATCCAACCTCTAAAATGACTTAGCCCACAATTGTAATGACTTTGCCAACCACTGTTAATCACTTATCCGATCTCTAGAAATTACTTTGCCCAACAATTGTAATGACTTTGCCAATCACTGTTAATCACTTATCCGATCTCTGAAATGACTTTGCCTAACAATTACATGACTTTGCCAACCACTGTTAATCACTTATCGACCTCTAAAAAGGACTTGCCCAACAATTGAAATGACTTTGCCAACCACTGTTAATCACTTATCCGACCTCTAAAAATAACTTTGACCAACAATTGTAATGACTTTGCCAACCCACTGTTAATCACTTATCCGACCTCTAAAAAATAACTTTGCCCAACATTGTAATGACTTTGCCAACCACTGTTAATCACTTATCCGAAACTCTAAAAATGACGTTGCCCCAACAATTGTAATGACTTTGCGAACCCAATGTTAAGCCACTTATCCGACCTCTAAAAAATGACTTTGCCCAACAATTGTAATGACTTTGCCAACCACTGTTAGATCACTTATCCGACCCTAAAAATAACTTTGACAACAATTGTAATGACTTTGCCAACCACTGTTAATCACTTATCCGACCTCTAAAAATGACTTTGCCTAACCAAGTGTAATGACTTTGTCAACCACTGTTAATCACGTATCCGATCTCTAGAAATGACTTTTCCCAACAATTGTAATGACTTTGCGAACCAATGTTAAGCACTTATCCAACCTCTAAAAATAACTTTGACCAACAATTGTAATGACTTTGCCAACCACTGTTAATCACTTATCCGACCTCTAAAAATGACTTTGCCCAACAATTGTAATGACTTAGCCAACCACTGTTAATCACTTATCTGAACTCCAAAAATGACTTTGCCCAACAATTGTAATGACTTTTCCAACCACTGTTAATCACTTATCCGATCTCTAGAAATGACTTTGCCCAACAATTGAAATGACTTTGTCAACCACTGTAATTCACTTATTCGACCTCTAAAAATGACTTTGCCAAACAATTGTAATGACTTTGCCAACCACTGTTAATCACTATCCGATCTCTAGAAATTACTTGCCCAACAATTGTAATGACTTTGCCTCACGTTAATCACTATCCTAATGACTAAATACATGACTGCAAACTGTAATCACAATGACTTTGCCAACAATTAATGACTTTGCCAACCACTGTTAATCACTTATCGAACTCTAAAAATGACTTTGCCCAAACAATTGTAATGACTTTGCCAACCACTGTTAATCACTTATCCGACTCTAAAAAACTTTGCCCAACAATTGTAATGACTTTGCCAACACTGTTAATCACTTATCCGATCTCTAGAAATGACTTTGCCAACAATTGTAATGACTTTACCAACACTGTTAATCACTTATCCAACTCTAAAAATGACTTTGCCCAACAATTGTAATGACTTTGCCAACCACTGTTAATCACTTATCCAACCTCTAAAAATGACTTGCCCAACAATTGTAATGACTTTGCCAACCACTGTTAATCACTTATCCGATCTCTAAAAATACTTTCCCAACAATTGTAATGACTTTGCCAACCACTGTTAATCACTTATCCGACCTCTAAAATGACTTTGCCAACAATTAATGACTTTGCCAACCACTGTAATCACTTATCCGAACCTCTAAAAATGACTTTGCCCAACAATTGTAATGACTTTACCAATACTGTTAATCACTTATCCAACCTCTAAAAAAACTTTGCCAACAATTGTAATGACTTTGCCAACCACTGTTAATCACTTATCCGATCTCTAGAAATGACTTTGCAACAATTGTAATGACTTTACCAACCACTGTTAATCACTTATCCGACTCTAAAAATACTTTGCCCAACAATTGTAATGACTTTGCCAACCATGTTAATCACTTATCCAACTCTAAAAATGACTTAGCCAACAATTGTAATGACTTTGCCAACCATGTTAATCACTTACCGACCTCTAAAATAACTTGACCAACAATTGTAATGACTTTGCCAACCACTGTTAATCACTTATCCGACTCTAAAAATGACTTTGCCACAAGTGTAATGACTTTGTCAACCACTGTTAATCACTATACTCTTAAAATGACTTTCCCAACAATTGTAATGACTTTGCCAACCACTGTTAATCACTTATCCGACCTCTAAAAATGACTTTGACCAACAATTGTAATTACTTTGCGAACCAATGTTAAGCACTTATCCGACCTCTAAAAATAACTTTGACCAACAATTGTAATGACTTTGCCAACCACTGTTAATCATTTATCCGAACTCTAAAAATGACTATGCCCAACAATTGTAATGACTTTACCAACTACTGTTAATCACTTATCCAACCTCTAAAATTAACTTAGACCAACAATTGTAATGACTTCGCCAACCACTGTTAATCACTTATCCGACCTCTAAAAATGACTTTGCCCAACAATTGTAATGACTTTGCCAACCACTGTTAATCACTTATCCGAAATCCAAAAAATGACTTTGCCCAACAATTGTAATTACTTGCCAACCACTGTTATCACTTATCCGATCTCTATAAATGACTTTGCCCAACAATTGAAATGACTTTGTCAACCACTGTCATTCACTTATTCGACCTCTAAAAATGACTTGCCCACCAATTGTAATGACTTTGCCAACCACTGTTAATCACTTATCCGACCTCTAAATATAACTATGCCCAACAATTGTAATGACTTTGCCAATCACTGTTAATCACTTATCCGATCTCTAGAAATGACTTTGCCTAACAATTACAATGACTTTTCCAACCACTGTTAATCACTTATCCGAACTCTAAAAATGACTTTGCCCAACAATTGTAATGACTTTACCAACTACTGTTAATCACTTATCCAACCTCTTAAAATAACTTAGACCAACAATTGTAATGACTTTGCCAACCACTGTTAATCACTTATCCGACCTCTAAAAATGACTTTGCCCAACAATTGTAATGACTTTGCCAACCACTGTTAATCACTTATCCAACCTCTAAAAATGACTTTGCCTAACAATTGTAATGACTTTACCAACTACTGTAAATCACTTATCCAACCTCTAAAAATAACTTTGACCAAAAATAGTAATGACTTTGCCAACCACTGTTAATCACTTATGCCGACCTCTAAAAATGACTTTGCCCCAACATTGTAATGACTTTTGCCAACTACTGTTAATCACTTATCCAACCTCTAAAAATACTTTGACCAACAATTGTAATGACTTTACCAACTACTGTTAATCACTTATCCGACCCTCTAAAAATAACTTTGACCAACAATTGTAATGACTTTGCCAACCACTGTTAATCACTTATCGACCCCTAAAAATGACTTTGCCCAACAATTGTAATGACTTTACCAACTACTGTTAATCACTTATCCAACCTCTAAAAATAACTTTGACCAAAAATTGTAATGACTTTGCCAACCACTGTTAATCACTTATCCGACCTCTAAAAATGACTTTGCCCAACAATTGTAATGACTTAGCCAACCACTGTTAATCACTTATCCGAACTCTAAAAATGACTTGACCAACAATTGTAATGACTTTACCAACTACTGTTAATCACTTATCCAACCTCTAAATAACTAGACCAACAATTGTAATGACTTTGCCAACACTGTTAATCACTTATCCGACCTCTAAAAAAACATGCCCAACAATTGTAATGACTTTGCAATCACTGTTAATCACTTATCCGATCTCTAAAATGACTTTGCTAAACAATTAATGACTTTCCAACACTGTTAATCACTTATCCGAACTCTAAAAATGACTTGCCCAACAATTGTAATGACTTTACCAACTGTTAATCACTTATCCAAACCTCTAAAATAACTTTGACCAACAATTGTAATGACTTTGCCAACCACTGTTAATCACTTATCCGACTCTAAAAATGACTTTGCCCAACAATTGTAATGACTTTGCCAACACTGTTAATCACTTATCCAACCTCTAAAAAGACTTTGCCAACAATTGTAATGACTTTACCAACTACTGTTAATCACTTATCCAACCTCTAAAAATAACTTGACCAAAAATTGTAATGACTTTGCCAACCACTGTTAATCACTATCCGACCTCTAAAAATGATTGCCCAACAATTGTAATGACTTTGCCAACTACTGTTAATCACTATCCAACCTCTAAAATAACTTTGACCAACCAATTGTAATGACTTTACCACTACTGTTAATCACTTATCCGACCTCTAAAAAACTTGACCAACAATTGTAATGACTTTGCCAACCACTGTTAATCACTTATCCAACCTCTAAAAATGACTTTGCCAACAATGTATGACTTTACCAATACTGTTAATCACTTATCCAACCTCTAAAAATAACTTTGACCAAAATGTAATGACTTGCCAACCACTGTTAATCACTTATCCGACCTCTAAAAATGACTTTGCCCAACAATTGTAATGACTTAGCCAACCACTGTTAATCACTTATCCGAACTCTAAAAATGACTTTGACCAACAATTGTAATGACTTTACCAACTACTGTTAATCACTTATCCAACCTCTAAAATTAACTTAGACCAACAATTGTAATGACTTTGCCAACCACTGTTAATCACTTATCCGACCTCTAAAAATGACTTTGCCCAACAATTGTAATGACTTGCCAACCACTGTTAATCACTTATCGAACTCTAAAATAACTTTGACCAACAATTGTAATGACTTTGCCAACACTGTAATCACTTATCCGACCTCTAAAATAACTTTGCCCAACAATTGTAATGACTTTGCCAACCACTGTTAATCACTTATCCGATCTCTAAAAATTACTTTGCCCAACAATTGTAATGACTTTGCCATCACTGTTAATACTTATCCGATCTCTAGAAATGACTTTGCCTAACAATTACAATGACTTTGCCAACCACTGTTAATCACTTATCCGACCTCTAAAAATGACTTTGCCCAACAATTGTAATGACTTTGCCAACCACTGTTAATCACTTATCCGAACTCTAAAAATGACTATGCCCAACAATTGTAATGACTTTACCAACTACTGTTAATCACTTATCCAACCTCTAAAATTAACTTAGACCAACAATTGTAATGACTTTGCCAACCACTGTTAATCACTTATCCGACCTCTAAAAATGACTTTGCCCAACAATTGTAATGACTTTGCCAACCACTGTTAATCACTTATCCGAACTCCAAAAATGACTTTGCCCAACAATTGTAATTACTTTGCCAACACTGTAATCACTTATCCGATCTCTATAAATGACTTTGCCAACAATTGAAATGACTTTGTCACCACTGTAATTCACTTATTCGACCTCTAAAAATGACTTTGCCCAACAATTGTAATGACTTGCCAACCACTGTTAATCATTATCCGACCTCTAAAAATAAACTATGCCCAACAATTGTAATGACTTTGCCATCACTGTTAATCACTTATCCGATCTCTAGAAATGACTTTGCCTAACAATTACAATGACTTTCCAACCACTGTTAATCATTATCCGAACTCTAAAAATGACTTAGCCCAAAAATTGTAATGACTTTACCAACTACTGTTAATCACTTATCCAACCTCTAAAAATAACTTAGACCAACAATTGTAATGACTTTGCCAACCACTGTTAATCACTTATCCGACCTCTAAAAATAACTTTGACCAACAATTGTAATGACTTTGCCAACCACTGTTAATCACTTATCCGACCTCTAAAATGACTTTGCCCAACAATTGTAATGACTTTGCCAACTACTGTTAATCACTATCCACACCTCTAAAAATAACTTTGACCAACAATTGTAATGACTTTACCCAACTACGTTAATCACTTATCCGAACCTTCTAAAAATAACTTGACCAACAATTGTAATGACTTTGCCAACCACTGTTAATCACTTATCCGACCTCTTAAAATAACTTTGACCAACAATTGTAATGACTTTGCCAACCACTGTTAATCACTTATCCAACCTCTAAAAATGACTTTGCCTAACAATTGTAATGACTTAACCAACTACTGTAAATCACTTCTCCAACCCTCCTAAAAATACTTTTGACCAAAAATTGTAATGACTTGCCAACCACTGTTAATCACTTATCCGACCTCTAAAAATTACTTTTGCCCAACAATTGTAATGACTTTACCAACTACTGTAATCACTTATTCAACTCTAAAATAACTTTGACCCAAAAATTGTAATGACTTTGCCAACCACTGTTACTCACTTATCCGACCTCTAAAAATGACTTTGCCCAACAATTGTAATGACTTAGCCAACCACTGTTAATCACTTATCCGAACTCTAAAATGACTTTGCCCAACAATGTAATGACTTTACCAACTACTATTATCACTTATCCAACCTCTGAAATTAACTAGACCAACAATTGTAATGACTTTGCCAACCACTGTTAATCACTTATCCGACCTCTAAAAATGACTTTGCCCAACAATTGTAATGACTTGCCAACCACTGTTAATCACTTATCCGACCTCTAAAAATAACTTTGACCAACAATTGTAATGACTTTGCCAACCCACTGTTAATCACTTATCCGACCTCTAAAAATAACTTTGCCCAACAATTGTAATGACTTGCCAACCACTGTTAATCACTTATCCGATCTCTAGAAATTACTTTGCCCACAATTGTACTGACTTTGCCAATCACTGTTAATCACTTATCCGATCTCTAGAAATGACTTTGCCTAACAATTACAATGACTTTGCCAACCACTGTTAATCACTTATCCGAACTCTAAAAATGACTTTGCCCAACAATTGTAATGACTTTACCAACTACTGTAATCACTTATCCAACCTCTAAAAAACTTAGACCAACAATTGTAATGACTTTGCCAACCACTGTATCACTTATCCGACCTCTAAAAAATGACTTTGCCAACAATTGTAAGACTTTGCTAACCATGTTAATCACTTATCGACCTCTAAAAATAACTTTGACCAACAATTGTAATGACTTTGCCAACCACTGTTAATCACTTATCGACCTCTAAAAATGACTTTGACCAACAAGTGTAATGACTTTGCCAACCACTGTTAATCACTTATCGAACTCCAAAAATGACTTGCCCAACAATTGTAATGACTTTGCCAACCACTTAATTCCTATCCGATCTCTATAAATGACTTTGCCCAACAATTGAAATGACTTTGTCAACCACTATAATTCATTATTCGACTCTAAAATGACTTTGCCCAACAATTGTAATGACTTTGCCAACCACTGTTAATCACTTATACGATCTCTAGAAAATTACTTTGCCCAACAATTGTAATGACTTTGCCAATCATTATCACTTATCCGATCTCTAGAAATGACTTTGCCAACAATTACAATGACTTTGCCAACCACTGTTAATCACTATCCGAACTCTAAAAATGACTTTGCCCAACAATTGTAATGACTTTACCAACTACTGTAATCACTTATCCAACCTCTAAAAATAACTTAGACCAACAATTGTAATGACTTGCCAACCACTGTTAATCACTTATCCGACCTCTAAAAATGACTTTGCCCAACAATTGTAATGACTTGCCAACACTGTTAATCACTTATCCGACCTCTAAAATAACTTGACCAACAATTGTAATGACTTTGCCAACCATGTAATCACTTATCCGACCTCTAAAAATGACTTTGCCCAACAATTGGAATGACTTTGCCAACCACTGTTAATCACTTATCCGAACTCAAAAATGACTTTGCCCAACAATTGTAATGACTTTGCCAACCACTGTAATTACTTATCGATCTCTATAAATGACTTTGCCCAACAATTGAAATGACTTGTCAACCACTATAATCACTTATTCGACCTCTAAAAATGACTTGCCCAACAATTGTAATGACTTTGCCAAACATGGTAATCACTATCCGATCTATAGGAATTACTTTGACCAACAATTGTAATGACTTGCCAATCACTGTTAATCACTATCCGATCTCTAGAAATGACTTTGCCCAACAATTGTAATGACTTTACCAACCACTGTTAATCACTTATCCGAACTCTAAAAATGACTTTGCCCAACAATTGTAATGACTTTGTCAACCACTGTAATTCACTTATCCAACCTCTAAAAATGACTTAGCCCAACAATTGTAATGACTTTGCCAACCACTGTTAATCACTTATCCGATCTCTAGAAATTACTTTGCCCAACAATGTAATGACTTTGCCAACCACTGTTAATCACTAATCCGAACTCTAAAAATGACTTTGCACAACAATTGTAATGACTTTGCCAACCACTTTTAATCACTAATCCGACCTCTAAAAATGACTTTGCCCAACAATTGTAATGACTTTGCCAACCACTTTTAATCACTTATCCGACATCTTAAAAATGACTTTGCCCAACAATTGTAATGACTTAGCCAACCACTGTTAATCACTTATCCGAACTCTAAAAATGACTTTGCCCAACAATTGTATGACTTCCAATACTGTTAATCACTTATCACCTCTAAAATTAACTTAGACCAACAATTG